>JANHFT010009410.1:76086-86157 GCA_032467955.1 Pseudoxenodon macrops
CAGGTGCTTTGGAGAATAGCTTGACTCCCTCTTCTTTGGGGCAGCCCCTGAGATACTGGAAGGCTGCTATCATGTCTACCCTAGTCCTTCTTTTCATTAAATTAGACATACCCAATTCCTGCATCCATTCTTCATATGTTTTAGATCCTAATCATCTTTGTTGCTCTCTCTGCATTCCTTCTAGAGTCTCAACATCTTTTTTTTTACATCGTGGTGACCAAAACTGAATGCAGTATTCCAAGTGTGGACTTAACAAGGCATTATAAAGTGGTATTAACATTTCATATGATCTTGATTCTATCCCTCTGTTGAATGCAGCGTAGGATTGCAATTAGCTTTTTTGGCACACTGCTGGATCATATTTAAGTGATCCTCTGCTAGATCTCTCTCACAGTTACTACTATTGATACAGGTGCAGCCTATACTTGCGGTGGCAAAATCTTCATGAATGAACCTCTTTTGAGGAAGGAGCTTCAGAAAGGTACTTTGGCAGGAAACCTCCTCACCAACATCATTGCACGTGCCTCGTCTGCGCATGCACACAGCCTACTGTGCATGCACAGTAGGCTGTGTGTGACATCCAGGTGGGTGGGCAGAGCCTCCCACAACCACCGCTACCAGTTTGCGTGATTAGGATAGAACCAACTGAATACCACCACTGAGATAAACCTTTCCCACTGCTCAACCAATGGAAACTTGAAACAGAATCAATCAATCAAAACATCCACAGAATTGTCCACCTGGTTGATTATACTTCACTGGCCTGACACAACTGCTCAGTTGCTTTTAGGAACGCTTTAAGAAATTAGTCTTTCAGGTGCTCAGTGATCTGGCTTAATATATGAACTGGAACATATTTATTCTTTCTCCAAGTCTCTGTGAATGTTGGGGTGCAGTCCTCCACTTTAAACGGAACATATGGCTGTCCCACAAATGTTTTGATTTGTGTTTTACCGAAAACAATGTCGTCTTGGCTAATTTATATTCAGAAATACATACATATAAGTAAGACATATTTAGATGTTTATTTTCTTTTAATACTGCATAATATTGGAGGGATTTCAAGCATCTGGATCGTTTGAAAAAGAGGCTGTGTTTGGCTAACCGATTCATGTGTGGTTCTTCCTGACACGTAAAATTATCTCTAATTTGTGTGCAGTGCAGTTGTTACCATTGGACCATCCCCTACGGTGGGTTCCTGCTGGTTTGCACTGGTTTGTCAGAACAGGTAGCGGGAATTTCCACCAGTTCGCCGAACCGGCAGTGAGGGCTGGCTGGCCACACCTCCGAACCTGTCCTCTGGCCGAAAATCAGCCCAAAAACAAAACTCTGTGCATGCACAAAGCCTTCTGAGCATGCGCAGAGGGTTTTCACCTGGAGGTGATGAGCGTGCACACACTTGCTACGCTTGCAAACGCATGTGTGCATGTGCACTTCCGGCGTGACTCCGAACTGGTAGGGAAGATAAGTAGAATCCACCCCTGCCCTAAGCCACCTTAGTTTTAACCCTCTCTGTGCATCTCCTTAAAAAGTCTTGTTCTTCAGGAAATAAGGCAACGTTGTCCTTGCCGCTGTTATTGAAAGGGGAGGTGGGGAAAAAAGGGGCTATCTGATTATCCTCCATCCAGCCTTTAGACCGTCCTTTAATTAAAACATGCCCTTGCGATTCATAACTCAATATGTGAAACCTAACCTTTTATCCTTATGGAATGTCATCAGAGATTGTCTCGGAGATCTGCGTCTGATCGATGACCGTTGTCCAGAGCAAGGCTTTTATCCCCGTGACTGGCACCTGATGGTAATTTATAACATCACCTTGCCAACCCATCTGTCTTGACGGACATGCTGCTGCAGTCGTTCCTATTCTGAAACTTTAGTTCTGCCTGCTTTCATTCGCCGGGCTGATGGGTTAGTGGCATATTCATGACATCAAAGCCGAATGCTGCAATCTATATTCCTCTGAAGGAATGTTGGCCTTTGTGTTTACATGGGGCACACTCCTGTTCTGACTTTGCCCTTCAATAAAGTAAATCTTCCTTTCCTTTCCTTCTCCTATCTTCCTTTCCTTCTTCTATCTTCCTTTCCTTCTTCTATCTTCCTTTCCTTTCCTTCTTCTATCTTCCTTTCCTTTCCTTCTTCTATCTTCCTTTCCTTCCCTTCTTCTATCTTCCTTTCCTTTCCTTCTTCTATCTTCCTTTCCTTCCCCTTCCCTCTCCTTCTTTCCTTTCCTTCCCTTCCCTTTCCTTCCCTTCTTCTATTTTCCTTTCCTTTCCTTCCCTTCCTCTTCCCTCTCCTTATTTCCTTTCCTTTCCTTTCCTTTCCTTTCCTCTCCTCTCCTTTCCATTCCTTTCTTCTCCTTTCCTCTCCTTCCTTCCTTCCTTCCTTCCTGCCTTACTTCCTTCTTTCCTTCCTTCCTTCCAAAATAGTTTCCCTCCTTCTTTCCCTCCCTCCCTCCTTCCCTCCCTGCCTCCCACTTTTGGGAGACTGAAACAAAACTGGATAATTCTACCTCCGATGAACTGTAAATGAACCAACCTTTTTATACAAGTAACAAACTGAAGGTCGGCCTGAAAAAAAAATACTGGAAGCATCACTAGAAAATGCCACAGAAAACATTATCTCTTATCATAATGAAATATATTTCATGGTTGTTGAATGTATAGCTGTTTTAAAGTTCAGAAGAGTTTCTTTTTCTGTGACTGGTTCTAAAATATAGGTATCGCTAGCTAGTTATTAATGTGCACATAGATAAAAATTTCATTTGTAAGTCTTTGTATTACCTGCACTCCAAAGTTTATGCCATCAATATATATATATATATATTTCCTATTTGAGAGAGTGATAGCATGCAAAACTGAAGGTTATAGGAAATGTTTTTGTGTCACAATCATCCCACTTATTTTCCTCCCAGGAAACCAGCTACAATAATGCTAAATTTTGTCAATGTCAATGTTAGTATTATTATTTGTTAAATTTATATGCCTGCAAGCTTACTTTCGAGCCATTCTCAGTGACTTATGCAAAATGGTCTGTGCAATGTCCAATTTAACTTGACTTGTATCTGTGTGTGTATCTATAAAATAGCCTATGATACAGAAGTGGGTTCCTACCAGTTCAGACTGGTTCTATAGAGTAGGTAGTAAACCGCTGGTGACATCAGGGAACCAGTTTTGGTCTGTGGAACCTGACATCTTTTTTTTTAATCCGGGTTTTTTCCTTCTGTGCATGCGCAGAAGCCAAGTTTCCAGCACTGCGCATGCATCGCCATCTTGTTTCCGGCCTTTTTTGGGGGGGGGATTTTTTATAATTTTTTTTGTACTGCGCATGAGGCGTGGCCACGTTGCGGGGAGGAAGCGAACTGGCAGCGAGGTAAGTTAGAACCCATCCCTGCTATGGTATATAAGTAAACACAGGCATATAATTATATATAAATATATAAATAAAAATAACAGATCAAATAACCTATTTTCTGGCTATGCTGGTTCGGAAGGGATTATAGATCAGAAATTTTAGGAAATTATCACCAAGTTATTCTAAGTCAAGGTAGGGAAGCCCTATTATATTGTAGGGTGTCAGGTTTAAGGCTGTGATCATAAATAGTAATTGGGAAAAAAGGAAACAGAATAAATATGTAAGATTGTTTGATTAGTAGCAGTTACTTAAGAGTAAATTCATTTTAACTGAAGAGGATTTACCTCAGAGGAGACGTGTATGAGATTACATTGTTAATTGCTTTAATTGGGACATTAGTCAAGTAGAGCTTGATTAATCAGCATAGACAAATTTTAATTGGCACGGTTATTACTCATTTGGTTTTTCCTCCTCTTTTTTACTGTTGTATGTGAAAGAAAATATTTAGTAGTCTTCCTTTTTAACAAGCTTTAAAGAGTTGGCTTGTCGTTGTACAATACATGCAAAGTGCTAATTCCTTTGTAACCCAAGACTGTCATATTAAATGTCATTAAACCATATAAAGGTAGTTCTTAATTTGCAATGGTTTCTTTAGTGACTGTTTGACATTACAACACTTTAAAAAGTGAGTTATGACCAGTGGTGGGAAGTCAAATAATTTAACAACCGGTTCTCTGCCCTAATGACCAGCTAGGTAGGTGTGGTTCGGTGGTCATGTGACCAAGTGGGCGTGGCCAACTGAACTTCACTCACGTCGATGGGCGCTTCGCCTTAGCTTGTTACAATGTAATAAGGGTTAACCGGAGAGGCAGTTTCTGTAAGCAGGGCAATAAAGATTAGGCTAGAAACAATACCAGAATGTTTCCTTCCTGCCTGCCTTACAGGATTAGCCCCTGTAAAGTGGGGAGGAAAAACAAAATGAGATTCGTTCCAACAACCGGTTCTCCAAACTGCTTAGAAATTTAACAACTGGTTCTCCCGAATAGGTGCAAACCGGCTTAATCCCACCACTGGATATACTCCCTTATGCAACACACCCTATTTGTTGTGTTTAATGACATCTCACAGAGAAGGGATCGTGGGAAGCCATTTCTGCTCCCACCTTCTCTGCTGGGTCTGAATTGAGCTTGATAAGAACCAATGAGGCTAGCAGGACTACAGGAGAACATGATGCAGTGTCCTATTAAATTAGAAGGACTATTCTTGACCTGAACTGAAAGTGTCTACCCTAAGAGTCTTTCATCTTTTATTGATTTTTTATAACTGTTTCAGTATATCCAACCATAACAGACGTTCTCTGAGAGCTTGAAACAATAAGAAAAGCAAAACAATGTTATACAAATATATATATAATATTATACATAAACATTTATATATATATATGTTTTCGTAGGTTTTCACGGGTATAGGTATGCATACACCTATAACCCTAACCCTAAACCTAACCCAGGGGTCAGCAACCTTAAACACTCAAAGAGCCACAAAGGGCCTAACCGTAAACCCCCCATTCAATTCTGGAGCCAACTGGAATTCCGGTTCCCCCACCATAGAGTCTCCTCCTAGCGCAACATCCTTTTCCTTCTACCTGTCCTAACCGGAAGCCCTATCAATTGTGGAGCTGACCGGTGACAGGGAGCCGAAGCAGAGGGATGAAAGAGCCACATACGGCTCCAGAGCCGCAGGTTGCTGACCACTACCCTAACCTTAACCCTAACCCTAAGTGGATTTTTCCCCAATGGGATTTTTCCATGTATTTTACCAGGAAATACAGATACACCAGACTCAAAAA
Organism: Pseudoxenodon macrops; assembly: GCA_032467955.1. Classification (NCBI taxonomy): domain Eukaryota; kingdom Metazoa; phylum Chordata; class Lepidosauria; order Squamata; family Pseudoxenodontidae; genus Pseudoxenodon; species Pseudoxenodon macrops. Next base: position 81,287 of record JANHFT010009410.1, read on the forward strand.
GTCAGTGCCAAGGGGATACGGCTAAGGTGGGTGTGGCCACCTCAACATCACTCGTGTTGGGGGTGCCTGTGGTGGTCCGAGTGCTCTGCCAATGAAAATGGTCTCCCAAGCTCCATTTTGGCCTCCTGCAAGCCTCTGCCGGTGAAAATGGAGCTCAGGAGGGCTGCACACAATCCTCCTGTGCTCCATTTTTGCTTGCAGTGGCACTGTGAGATGGTCCTTCACTGTTTCCAGGGCAGCCCAGCAGGAGAGATCTAAGCACCCCGTGGGTTGAATCCGGTCCCCAGGCCTTGAGTTTGACACCCCTGATCTAGATAGAACATTCTTTGGTCTCATCCAAAACTGAAGTTCAGAAGATTAAAAATAATTCCACTTTAACACAAGATTCTCATCCCAATATAGTTAAGTGGATCTACTTCACGAGGGGCAAATATTTCACTTGTTCATTCTAGGATGGAAGATCAATAACTTTAGAAGCTCCTGCTGTGTTGCAAAGCTTCAGTTAGGCTTTTCCCCACTCTTCTTTATCTTGCTTGGAGATCAATCTGACCACAGAATATCTTTGCCGTCGCTGTGGCTATGCGGTCCCCTCGTCTTCCTAATTTCCAGGGCGCCATGTTACTTGCTCTGAAGACTTAAGTTTGTGTAAACTCAACATGCCACTTCCAGTGAGTTTATTTTGAATTCTTAAACATGCCACAATTATATAGGTATGCTTAGTGGCTAAGACGCTGAGCTTGCCGATCAGAAAGGTGGGCAGTTCGGCGGTTCGAATCCCTAGTGCTGCGTAATGGGGTGAGCTCCCGTTACTTGTCCCAGCTTCTGCCAACCTAGCAGTTCGAAAGCATGTAAAAAATGAAAGTAGAAAAATAGGGACCATCTTTGGTGGGAAGGTAACAGCGTTCCATGCGCCTTTGGCGTTTAGTCATACCAGCCACATGACCACTGAGACATCTTTGGACAGCACTGGCTCTTCGGCTTTGAAACGGAGTTGAGCACCACCCCCTAGATTTGGGAACAGCTACACATATGTGCAAGGGGAACTTTTACCTAGGGATTTTTGTATGCTATCCAGAATCATATTACGGTAGTTGGTCTTGGTGACCATATAAATATTATAAAGTAAACAGAAAAACCAAAAAATGCCAAAGTAACATAAGAAGTTGAATGTAGAAAGAAATTTATCAGACCAGAGAGATTATGCATGCAGCTTGAGAGTGTAGTGCAATAAAGCTCTAGGATGAGACATGGTGTATTGTCAAACACCTTACAAAGAACCAGAGTTAACATTTATTTACAAATGGTATTTCTTTAGTACTGCTAAATTCTGATTTCGGGTATCCTAGATCATAAGATTATGGAGAAATACCATTTGTAAATAAATGTTAAAACTGATTTTTCATGATGTTTCTGACTACATATCACCTCTCATCTTAGAACTTCACTGCACTGCAGTTCTAGTAATTCCTTGCAAAGGACATCAGTCTGGCAATGAAATGCAGACTAATCCACACTGTTGTGTTTCCCATAGCCACCTACTGTACGGTTGCAAAAGTCGGACCATGAAAAAAACTAGACAGGAGGAAAATTGAGTCATCTGAGCTATGGAATTGGAGAAGGGTCCTGCTCATTCTTTGGACAGCAAAGGTGACAAACTGGCGCAAGTACTGGAACATATGAAACCAGACTTATGACTGTAAAGCAAAAATCACAAAATTCTGCCTTACTTATTTTGGCGATGTCATGCAATCAAATTTATTGGAAAAGGCAATTATGCTCAGAATGGCCAGCCGTAAAAAGAAATGAGGGTTGCCAAAAATAACAACAACAACACAGTGGCTAGACACCATCAAAGCCAACAGCAGCTAGAGCATAAAACAACTGTAAGGTATGTGTCAGCATTCCAAGTAATGCACCCGTGAAAAGTGGAACTCTGAGGCATGTTGATTCCTCAAAGAACAGTTTATTGGATGCCCAATATTGGCACAACTGGTGAAAACCGACTCTGAAATTTCCCGCAGTTTTCACCTAATTAAAAAATGAAAGTTTTCCCATTCTCCCAAGTCATCAGTCATATTGTTTAATAGAGTTGCTGGCCAGTTGCTTGGTTACTTCACTTCTCCTCTCCCAGCCATCTGTTGGAATGACCTTGGTTCCCACAGGAGAACTTTTTGTTTTGACTAGAAAAACCCAATTAACTATTCCCCCCCTCCCTGTCCTCTCTCAACCCTGAAGCCACAAAGATGGCCTCAGCCAGGTCCGCTTCAAGATTGACAGTATGTCTATGGAGATTTTCAGTGATCCAGAGCATAGTGGACCCAAAGGTGCTTTTTCAAAAGGTAACTGGACAGTTGCCTTTTGAAAAAGCACCTTTGGGACAACTGTAAGGTACTGTATCTTATAAGATTGGAAAATATGGATAGAGTTGGTGTGCAGAATCACTGAAAATCAGACATGATTGAACAGAGATCATCATCATCTTCTCTTTCCAAATCTTTTACAACCTCACTGAAAGTTCATTTATTTATCAATGTATGCGCCAGCTTTTTGTCAAAGCTTCTTGTCATCTTGTTACTTGTAGGATTCATTGTCTGTTGGTGTTTATTTATTTGGTTATGGATTGTTTATTTATTTGGATACAATTATATTTTTCATGTAGCACTCATAGTGATAATGATTTAGTTATATTTTCCAAAAGGGGAAGAAATACAACAATGTTCAGGGACAAAGCTATATAATGATTTTTTCCCCCCTCTTATTGTTCAAACGCAGCCTTGAGTGCCTTGTGCATTTCTAAATAAGCTTTCAAAACTAAATTGTGGATTTAAAGTATTAGAGGCAGAGGTCATTAAAGGATAATTATCACTCAGCTGAATTGATGGTCTAACATTATTTGTTGCATTCTAAATTGTATCCTAAAGGTAAATTAGTGCATGAATATATGAGTCTCTTTGGAAATAACTAAAGGCTAATAATGTTTCGTTATACATTTTGCCCCCATTTTAATTCTGTGTCTTAGTTCGAAACATGCTCTCCCATAGTTTATAATTTGTTCCAAACCTGAATCTAAGTCAGAACGTTCATCTCAATTATGATGATAAAACCAATTAAATCAACAACCCAGGTTTTAAAAGTACAGTACGGAATTAACCCAGTACATCTGATTGCTTCAATAAATCTATTCAAGCTACTAAGAGAACCCAATCAAAAGTCAGCAAAATCCAAGCATATCAACTCAATTTCAGGTACTGCATTCTTAATAGCCTTTTATATAATCAAATCAAGGCTACTTTATCAAATTACCTTCATGTTAATATACAACAGAAGGCAAAAAATAATAATAAAAGAGAGCAAACTAATTCTCAAAAATATTGAAATAACGGAAAAGATGCCATAGTGGATTAAAGAATGTAGAGTGGGTAAACAAAAGAAAAACAATAGTAATTGGATATGATTTCCAGGAAGGACCTTAGGAATTTATAGGCAGAGCATCAATGTATCATGTAATCAATATATTTATACTGAGGATTGTCTCATGGTCCCAAAATATAACTTAAGTAGATCGGGAATCAATAAACATTTGGGTAATCATTTGACAGCAGCAACAGTAATAAAACCAATGCCATGTCTAGTCCAAAATCATTATACACTTGGAAAAACTGGAATCAATGGTAGAAATAAATTGTGCAAAGTAAAGCACAGAAATACAGGTTAAACAAACATTTGATCAGGCTTCAAGACAAACCAATCTCTTTCCAGAAGCACTATTGATTTTCATGGTATACGCAAAGTCAACGGTAGTGCAAATATATTACATGCACATACAAATTCTTTCAGATTTACCTGAAGGTCTTTACCAGTGTCTTTAACAAACAGATTGGATTTAATAAATAAAATTCATGCATGTGTTTCTGTGTTGCATTTTTTAATTTGACTGGTGTTCAAGGAAGCATAGGTTCAACCTTATTAGCAATAATCGTCATCATTAGTTTAATTTACTCCACTTGCTTGTTAGGATGCTTAAAAAGACAGTGTTAATTGGGAAATTAAAAATATTTTAACTGTTAACTATTTAAATTAATAATTAACAATGTTTCTGCACTTCTTTTAAAGCTGGTTTGGTCTTTGGGTACCAGACTAGAAACTATGATATCTTACAGGAGTTGTAGTCTCATAACATTTAAGCATAAAAGCAGGCTGGGTGTCTTTGGGCCAGTCACATTTTCTTAGCCCACAATGTCAGGCTTGAATGACAAGTTGGTCAGTCAATTCCTGTTACAAATAACAGAACAACACTCAGTTGATCCAAACTAAGCAGGCCTCTGGATTAAAAAAAAAAACCAACTGCACCACTTTAACGGAATAACAGAGTTGGAAAAGACCTTGGAGGTTTTCTAATCCAATTCCCTGCTCAACCAGGAAACCCTATACCAGGGGTCAGCAATCTGTGGCTCTGGAGCCGCAAGTGGCTCTTTCACCCCTCTGCTGTGGCTCCCTGTCCCTCAAAATATGCATCACAACCACCAATGTGCAACATCCATCAGCACACGATTTATTGAGCTTTTCAACCTCCGGTAAGCCAACCATGGATAAATGCAAGAAAAGAAAAAAGTTTCAGAAGAAAACAGAACATTCAATTCAACTACATATGCTAGTTTTGTGGCCGCTCAAGAAATAGTCAGTTACAGGAAGGGTTTTGTGGCTCCCGGTGTTTTCTTTTCTGTGGGAAATCGGTTCAAATGGCTCTTTGAGTGTTTAAGGTTGCAGACCCCTGCCCTATACCATGGGTCCTCAAACTATGGCCCGCAGGCCACATGCAGCCCATTGAAGCCATTAATCCGGTCTGCACAGGACCACCAGGCTGCCCCACC
>JANHFT010009410.1:196793-207122 GCA_032467955.1 Pseudoxenodon macrops
GAAGGAAGGAAGGAAGGAAGGAAGGAAGGAAGGAAGGAAGGAAGGAAGGAAGGAAGGAAGGAAGGAAGGACATTTATAAAGTATTTTTTCACATGTATCATCCTTGGGTTATCTGAACCAGAGGTGGGTTCCTACCAGTTCGGACCGGTTCTACCGAGTAGGTAGTAAGCCACTGGTGACAGCACAGGGCCGGTTCTGGTCCGTGGATGCCGCCATCTTTTTTAAAAAACATTTTTCCAGGTGTTTTTTTTCCGCATGCACAGAAGCTGGGTTTCCAGCACTGTGCATGTGTCGCCATCTTGTTTTCGGCCTTTTTTTGGGGGTTGGAATTTTTTTCTACTATGCGCACAGCCATGAGGCATGCAAGTGCCCACGCAGCATGAGATGCATCAAACCAGCGGTAAGGTAAGTTAGAACTCACCCCTGATCTGAACTTATGAATGGGTCATCACAATTTCCTTTCCATATATCTTATGTTGCTTGTCTTACATTACTTGAAACACCTTTCTTTTCTCAAATATTTTTCAAATGTTCTGGAGACAGTGATTAAGGAAACTTAATAAAAAGAACCTCATAGAACTTGCACATGATAATATGCAACTCTATTTCTTCTCCAAAGCTTTTTACTGAAACATATATCTTTCCCTCCAGTATGGTTTGTCTCTGAGTTATATTGCTAACATTCAAATAAAAACATTGATATATAAATATATAAAAAGACTTATTATATTCGGGACAATAAAAGTGTTACATTCGCAATGCTCAGAATTTCCCTAAAATTACATCCCTGTACACAATTCACGGAGGCAGTTTACATCCCATCAAGGTGCAGAATTTGAAATGCTGATTAAGTAACCCTCTTGGGCAGAATTACATATGCCAACTTAAGGTCAGGTATAAAAACAAGGGAATTGGGAAATGACATGTAAGGGTGCATTTTTTCGGTTTGTGTTCTTTCCATCTGTAATATTGTCGCCCAGTCTGCACTGGCATTTTGTCATAATCCCCAAGGTGTAATAATGTTGCCTGAGGATGAGACTGAATCACTGGTGATTTTCCTACTGCCAGTGACCTATAGATGACATTTGGTACCCAATTAATTAGACATACTTCTTTTGAAGGAAATGACACACCATGCATAATTAGAATAGGCATCAAAGTTAGAATCATTGTCTCATTATTCCAATGAAACCACCCTGTGGCACTTAACGATGGTTTTGTAATATCCCCCACAATGATTCGACTCTCACGGTGATTAAGAAGGGGATGCCTGTCTTAGTTTCAGGCTGATTCACTGGAGAAGGAAGGAAATTGGGCACCTAGAAGCAAAACCTGAAATGTGAAAAAGAACCATATTGCCAAGCTGACACCGATTCCCAGGAGTCACCTTATATAGATCGTACAATCTCCTGGATTAAGATGGGCAGTAAATATTTCAAACTTACAAGCAAATAAATAAATATAGACCGCAGGTATTTGAGATTCCTCACCACAGTAGAAATGTCATGTAAATTTGAGACACACAGAGAGAAAATGGTGCTTCTCCCTCTTTTATTAAATACCAATAGCATTTAGATTTATATACCGCTTTACAATACTTTACAGACCACTCTAAGCTGTTTACAGAGTTAGCCTATTTGCCCCCAACAATCTGAGTTCTCATTTTACTGACCTTGGAAAGATAGAAGGCTGAATCAATCTTGAGCCGGTGGGACTTGAACTGCCAAACATCTGGCAATCAGCAGTCAGGGAGTATGTTGAGAAAACATATTTGTAGATAATGTCCACCCAATATGACTGTCTAAGGACCCGTGTGGATTCTTGTCTCCAGTTTAAACAGAGGCTGAAGCTGCTGAGATGCTGTAGCAGTGTTGACCATGCTTAATACAGGGATGGAGACCCACCTCAGAAGCTGATTCCACTGACAAGGAAATAAATAACTTGAAGGGGGACAAAAAAAATCCTTACATGAATCCAGGAAATCAACCAGGAATCTATCCCGATTCAAAGATTTCCTGTTAGCAGTTTGTATAAGGAGGAGCTCATCTACCCATGTTTTCCTGAAAATAAGACAGGGTCTTATTTTCTTTTGACCCCCGAAATAAGCCCTTGGTCTTATTTTCGGGGAGGTCTTATCATTTTTGAGGTACAGGAGGAGGCGAGCGTGGTCAACTCATGGATGCTGCTGTGTTTTGGGGAGGGCTTATTTTCAGGGGAGGGTTTATTTTAGCGCATGCGCTCAAAAGCGTGATTGTGCTTATTATCCGGAGAGGTCTTATTTTCAGGGAAACAGAGTAGCAAAATTTAATCAATACATAAAAATAAAATAAATAATAATAATCAACAAGCTGCATAGATACAATAATAAATAAAAGAAAACCAACCAACAAAAACACTCCATCCGTTTTCTATTTATCTACTGTATGTTTCTCTGTCCTTGGGTTGATAGTGAGGTAGTTGGCTGGTTCTCTCATATTTCTTAATCTGCTGTGAAGGATTCCTGAATATAAGCACCTTTTCATCTCAAGAAAAAGAAGATTCAGGCTCCTCTAATGGCTTCAGTCCTCACGTGTATAATTGGTATGGGAATGGAAGGAAGGGAGCCTGATTTCTTTATCATTCTTCTGCTTTTCTCATCGTAAGAAGGATTTCTGAAAAGGAGCAGCTGCTTTTAGCTTCTACTTTCAATCCCTTCTGTTCCTATACCTCCCCTCAAGCTGCTGTATTACTGATGCGCAGGTGTTTATTAAGAAACAATTGAAAACACATTTTAAGATGTGCTGGATAAAGTCTCTCTCTCTCTCTTTCTCTCTCTCTCTCTCTGTCTCTCTCTCTGTGTCTCTCTCTCTCTGTGTCTGTGTGTGTGTCTGTCTCTCTGTCTCTGTCTCTCTCTGTCTGTCAGCATTCCAAATATCATCCAGAATTAAATCAGACTCCAAGGCAAAGCATTCCTCAAAGTTCCCATTTATTAAAAGAGGCATCTTGGAACATCCGTGGAAACCATAATGTGAGGATTCCCAGGTTTCCACCACCCAGTTGAAAGTTCAAGATCTTGCCCTCACACCCACAGATCCATGTGCAAAGACAAAGGATGACCTTGGCATTCTAGAAAGAATGTTATTATGGCTCCATATCTCCAACTCTGTACTATCCCCCCTCCCATTTTCCCACAACAGAAAAAATGCATAGTAGAATAATAGAAAGTGTGGCAGGCCAAAGATCCAACAGATATAAATGTAAGCCTGACAATAGGCTGAAAGGAGAAGAGGGCAGACCTGGAAGAACTGAATTATATCACATTCTGGATTTGGCCATACTAAAGCTATTTTCCTAGTACTAACACAAAGGGAAGACAAGCTGAACATAAAAAGAAATGGCCAAAATGTTAAATTTTATGAGATCTGGAGGGGGGGATTCTCTCTTGCCTTACTGTTACTATTTTAGCCACTTAGGGTTTTGAAAGTCTTGAAAAAAGTACTACAAAACATACTGGAAAAAAAGTGCATTACTGAAAACAAAGAAAGATACTATGGACTTCATTGAAACCTCTGATATTTCTTAAGTCTAACATCAACTTTAATTTACTTAAGTGGATTTGTTCTTGCGAACAAAATCCTACAGTTTGATCATGTTTTGCTTAGGTTTGAAGGACAACCCTATGCATATTAAATTCTGTCAGCTGCTAGGTTAGAAACCAGCCTTACTCAATACTTTAATTAATCTCAGCTCATTAACAACTCTGACTATCCTTTGAAAGAGGAAAGTCAAAGGAGAGCTCTAATAATGAGCCAAGGTTGGTTCCCTCCCTCTCCTAGCCTTTTTTTCCCCTTTCAAATTAATTTGTAAGAAAGTGAAACACTAAATATTTTCTCTCTTGGACAAAGTTCTTTGATCTGTAATAATGATGATAATATCTATGGATGAGGACATAAAATAAACACTTACAAAAGCATACCAATATAGAATGAATGAGTGCCATAATGTTAACCGGCCTCTCGTTCATTCCTAGAACAACAACAAAAATCCTCGGCATTAACTTGAGAATATTGTTATGTTGTCCTACAAGTATTTATCTCAGAGAATAATAAGTCTAGGAATTATTAACATGTAGTCCCAAAGCAGGGGTAGGTTCGAACTTACCTCGCCATCGGTTTGCTACCTCCGGCACCACATGGGTGTGCGCGCGCCACATGGGCGCGTGCATGCTCAATAGAAAAAATTCCAAAAAATTTCCCCTTCCAAAAAAAAGGCAAAAAACAAGATGGTGATGCATGCGCAGTGCCGGAAAAGCAGCTTCTGTGCATATGCAGAAGAAAAAAGAATCTGAATTTTTTTTAATTTTTTTTAAAAAAAGTTTAAAAAAAAGTGATAGCCAAAAATCCAACAGACATAAATGTAAGCCTGACACAAGGAAGACTACTAGGGAATAGTATGTCAGATGGGTTTGCAGAAATTCAGATCCTGGCACAGAATTTCAGTTCTAGCCTACCCTTTCCAGTTCCAAAGTGATGCTAACTCCATAATATGAAACTAAACGAAGTAGAGTATTTCAGTTGCCTTGTGCATACAAACATTAATAATTCTCTAGATGGGTCATTGGACTCTCTTGCTTGCTGATGACTATGTCAGGCCTGCATTTATGTCCCTTGGATCTTTGGCCTGCCACACTTTCTATTATTCTACTATGCATTTTCTGTTGTGGGAAAAAGGGAGGGGGGAGAGTACAGAGTTGGAGATATGGAGCCATAATAACATTCTTTCTAGTAAGCCAAGGTCATCCTTTGTCTTTGCACCAGACTGGAACGAGGTGGGCGAACATGCCAGCATGGCAGAGAGAGAGATTGGACCATGTGACGGACTGGTGGGTGTGAGGGCAGGATCTTGAACTTTCAACTAAGGAGTGGAAACCTGCAAATCCTCAGATTTGGGTTTCAACAGTTTGTGCCAAAATGTCTCTCTTAATAAATTGGAACTTTGAGGAATGTTTTGCCTGGGAGTCTGATTTGACCGGGGATGATATTTGGAACGCTGACAGACTTTTTTTTTAATGGTAGCGAGCCTCAGAGCTCAATTCATCGATTGCATTGGCTTAGCTCTCCTCTTTCTCAGGACTGTCTTAAATCTAACTGTTCTCGTTCTTCACTCATGTTTTTGTGAATCTGCAAGATGGACCAGGACTGAGCAGGATACCTTCAGCAGTGAGCTTGACTTATTTTCTTCCTGCTGTCAACTCCATAACACTCACTTGCTGCTGAGCTCCATCACCATTGCTGATGAGAAGATCTTACATGCATGACTAAGAAACAGTCCATATCTCTGGAGGGCAGGCCCTCCTTTTCTTTGTTATTGTCTCTCACGTCTACTATTCTGCTGTTGAAAGAGCTAGGTGGCCAGAAGATGACCCACTGCCAGTACAACCAACTCTGTAGATACTCTCCATCTAATGCCAGCCCTGTTTGTGATCAATTCACCAAACTCATGGGGAGGAGAATATTGCAATATGGAAACAGCTTCCTCTGCTTTACAAAAATACAACACTTCTTGGAAGGACTTGATGCATCCTTCACACCATCCTCTAAAATTAAAGGTCCCAAATTTATTTCTTTTGCTGGAAAATTAACCAGAATTCTAGCCAGGTCAACCTGTGATAATAGCCCAGACGGAACCTCACTTAGTTTCCGTAGTAATTCTAATATATCTTTAACGTGGGCATAATCAGGTCTTTTGTTACCAAGGCCATTTCCAGAAATTAGAAGTCCCCATTAAAAACTAGTGTGATTGTTAATGCCACCAGCAGTAAGAACTATTGACATCCTAATAAAGGTTTAATGTGAGACCGTGCTGGAAAATTATTGTAATGCTATACAAATGTCACCTTTAGGTGGTTTCAATGTGCATTTATCACAGAAAAAATCTATTTTCTGCCTGTTGTTTATGTGGATTTCTCATCACCAGCTATATCTTGAAAGATCATCTCCCAGGACTAAAAAGAGTTGAAATGGCACAAACTACCATACTTTTTGGAGTATAAGACACACCTTTTCCCCACCCTAACAGAGGGTGGAAATGTTGGTGCGTCTTATACACCGAATACAGCAATTTTGGCCTCCTGAAGTCTCGGCCCTGCATCCCATTTTTGCAAAAAAAACGGGACTGTTTTTTTGCAAAAATGAGGTGCGCAGAGGGTTTGGCAGAGGGTTTCTCCTGTTTTTGCAAAAAATGGGGGGGAACGGGCCATTTCCCCCCAAAACAGGATCATTTTTGCCTTCTCCCAGCCCACAGAAGCAGTCTGCAGGTTTCCCAAACCCTCTGCACGCCCCGTTTTTTTGCAAAAGTGGGTGAAAAATGGGCCCGTTTTTGTGAAAAATTGGGTGCATAGAGGGTTTGGGAAGCTTGCAGGGTGTTTCTCTGGGCTGGGGGAAAGCTATAATTCCCCCATTTTTTTGCAAAAAATGCACCATTTTTCACAAAAACAGGGGCGGAATAAGGAAAGAAGGAAGGAGTATGTGTGATAGACAAAGAGAATGGGAGGGGGAGGGAAGAAGGGAGACAGTGAGATACATATTTATATACAGTGGAGTCTATGATATACAAATTTGTCAGTTTAACATAACAAAATCTGAAATTTTCATGTAGAGTCACATTTGGCTGTTTCTAACTGAACAAAGCACCTGGAATTTCTGGAACTTTGCAGACATCTAATTTTCAGCTGGAGCAGCAAAGTATCTTAGGGGAGAATGAAATAAAGCATCACATCATCTCTTTTATTATGTATATCTTTCTCTCGTACCACAGCTACTGGCCGGTGATCATTTGAAGCTCATTCGGTTAGAGAATTCTGCTCAGAATTTTGAGGTTGTCACAGTCCCTGGAACAGATCCAGAAGGTTAAAAAGAGCATTTATTTGGTTACATAATCATTAAACTAATTTTATTAACTAAATTTACTGAACAAATTAAACTAATTTTATTCGTTCAATCATAACACAACCCTTCCTTCTCCCTTCTGTACAAATCATGCAACATAAATTCTATATAAATCATGCAACACCAAAGGATGCCAGTCTCGGTACAAAGCAAGCACGTTGGTGCGCGCATGCGCAGTAGAAAAACTTCTGAAAAATTTACAAAAAGGCTGAAAACAAATGGCGATGTATGCGCCGTGCCAGAAACTCAGCTTCTGCGCATGCGCAGAAGAAGAAAAAACCAAAAAATTCAAAAAAATGATGGTGGCGTCCACGTACCAGAACCAGCTCCATGACATCACCAGCGGCCTACTACCTACTCGGTAGAACCGGTCCGAACTGGTAGGAACTCACCTCAGGTCCCATGGCCAGATCTAAGCAACCCCCCCAGGCCTTATCCAGCCCCTGGCTATTGAGTTTGACACCCCTGACTTAGAGCATTGAGTCATAAATTTGACCTGGTTCAATGCAATGTCCCAAATCTGGTCAAAAATATATAATAAATATATCAAACATGTTTATGATATAATGTGTTGTGAATACTGAAACTATGTAGCGTTTTACCAAGAGCATTTTGTTCAGGTGACTGGTAAAGAGATTAGGAAATCTACGAACATGCTGCTCCATAACGTGATATCCATCAACTTGATGCCTTACCATCTGGACACAGCATGTTGCAAATCACTAAATCCTCCACCAACACCTCTTTCTTCTTTTTTTTTCTTTTTTCTTTCCAAATGTGGCAAATATACTCAATTAGACAGAAGCCTGCTTGGATTTAATCACCTAAGTTGAATGCCAGGAAGATATACTGTTCTTTAAGATGCAGAAGCCAGGGGCTACTTTCACATTCCATATATACTTTGGAGTTTTGGACTTCAAACTTGAAGCAGATCGTAGGCATGGCCAGATAATTTTTTTTGGGGGGGGAAAAACCACCTGATTTTCATCAGTCTTTTGTTCTGATCTAGATGTTTGTGCATGTGTACATCTGTGCGTTCTACTAAACCAATTGTGAAACTTCTTTACTATAATGATCCCAGTTGAATTGAATTTGAACCTTCTCAAAGTTGAATTTGTGGTTTTTGGGTCTGGATTAGAGGAGGGTTCCTACCAGTTCGGACCAGTTCTACCGAGTAGGTAGTAGACCGCTGGTGATGTCATGGAGCCGGTTCTGGTCCGTGGGCACTGCCATCTTTTTTTTTTTGAATTTGTTTTTTGGGGAAAAAAATTGGGGAATTTTTTTCAGTTTTTATCCTTCTCCGCATGCTCAAAAGCTGAGTTTCCGGCACTGCGCATGCGTTGCCATCTTGTTTTCAGCCTTTCTTTTTTTTAATTTTTCGGATTTTTTTTCTACTGTGCATGTGCACGCTCACGCGGCACAGGAGGCAGCAAACTGGCAGCAAGGTAAGTTAGAACCCACCCCTGGTCTGGATGGACTTGGGCAAGGAGTTTGAAGAGGGAAAACCATGACTCTTAAGAAATTTCACCTTCTTTTAATCATGGATTCAAGGGTGGGGGGTTGCAATGGCTCAGCACTTAAAGATGTTGAGCTTGTCATCTGGAACGCTGACAGCCCAGGTTTGAGACCCAAGCATTGCACAATGGGGTGAGCTCCTGTTCCTTGCCCCAGCTCCTACAAGTCTGAAAGCATGCAAATCAGTGGTGGGATTAAATTTTTTTTTAATACTGGTTCTGTGGGTATGGCTTGGTGGGCGTGGCGTAGCTTATTGGGCTTGGTAAGGGAAAGTTACTGCAAAATCTCAATTTCCTCCTGATCAGCTGGGACTCGGGAGGCAGAGAATAGATGGGGGCGGAGCCAGTCAGAAGTGGTATTTACCGGTTCTCTGAACTACTCAAATTCCCGCTACTGATTCTTCAGAAGTGGTCAGAACCTGCTCACTACCACCTCTGATGCAAATGCAAGTAGATTAATAGGTACCACTTTAGTGGGAAAGTAACAGCACTCTGTGGGCCTTTGGCATATAGTCATGCTGGCCACATGATGGAGGAAAATGTCTTCCGACAACTCCCTTGGCCAAGAAATGGAGGGGAACACCTATAGTCAGACATGACTAGACAGGGAAACCTTACCTTTACAATCACAGATCCATTTATTAGGTTTCACTGTGGAAAATGTGCTCATTAGGGCTTTGATAATGCTAGAACTGCCTTTATGCAACACATTTGGGATCTAGATCTCCAAACAGATTTAAGCAAATGTTCACACCCCAATATTGACCTTATTTTTGTGGAAGAGTTTGCTCCCAGTCTTTCGTTTGCAGAATCAACCATTATGATTCTGAAATGTTGTAAAGCCTCTATTTTAGCCAGGCTGAATGCATTCCCCTCATCAATTATTTTTTGAATGTTTGGAGGGTACTCCTATGTATCTTTGATTATGTCCATCTGTTGATAGCTCAGTAGAAGCTCTGAGCCATATGCTCCTATGTTGCTCCCTATATAAGAACTTAAGATAGACCTTCGTTTATTGAATCTTGAAGAACTTTCTGGGTAGGCAGTGTGATTCTTACTTCTTGTTACTTCTTTTGGAAAAGGACTCAAAAATATCTTCCCAAGTTGCCCAGTTTTATGCTACCATCTGTACAATATGTCATACCATTAATTAAGCCTGGATATTCATTTTCTTATCACCTCTTATAATACTAATTCTGTTTTAATTCTGTTTTATTTTACTATATGTGTTCTTAATTATTTTAGATCCTGGTACAACTTTTTACACACACACACACACGCACGTACGTGCGTGTGTGTATGTGTAATAGTTCTACTATTAAATATTTTATTGTATCTGGCCTTAAAGCTGCAACAATCTGATTTTTTTTTCCCTAACAAAAGATAAACAGATGGTGATAAGGAAATTCAGGTTTCTGAATCCACATTTGGAAGGAAACTTATAGATCAGTCAGAAACAAATATATTTTATAAATCATATATTGATCAAGCTAAACCTTATGGTTGCTTCATACTTCTGGAGGATGATAAATGGATGGATGGAATCGGAAGGTACTAATCAAAGTATCTCCAAGAGCTGGATTTTTAAAGGTGGAGAACCAGAGGTGGGTTCCTACTCGTTCTATCCAGTTCTAAAGAGTAGGTAGTAGTGATGTCACAGAGCCGATTCTGTTGGTGGCTCCGTGGGCACCACCATCTTGGATTTGCTTCTGCGCATGCATATGTTTTTACTGCTGTGCATGTGCTCACACGCATGCTTTGTGCGCGCGCTCAAGGTGCGACCTCGCAATCATGAGCGAACTGGCAGTAAGAAGATTCAGAATCTACCTCTGTGGAGAACCCACAACAGTTATAGGCAGATTCTTCCACTGTAGGATTCAGATTCCTTT
>JANHFT010009415.1:8011-20729 GCA_032467955.1 Pseudoxenodon macrops
CCTTGTGTGTCCAATCACACTTGGCCAATAAAGAATTCTATTCTATTCTATTCTATTCTATTCTATTCTATTCTAATATTAATTCTATAATATTAAAATAATTATATTAAAATAACAATAATATTTCCTTTTCTCTCTTGACATATCTCTGTTTCTAACTTCCGTTTTTATTATCGAACCATTGATGAAATAAGTCCCATGTCATGTAATATTCAGTTTGTTCTTTTTCCTTAATTGCTAGCTGCACATTGTAATATTTTCCTGATCACTTTCTCATCTGTGGGGATCTCTTCACTTTTCCAATTTTGTGCAAATACGATTCTAGCTGCAGTTAGTTAATTTGATATGCAGCTAATAATTAGATATGCATTCCCCTTACTATAGTCAACATCTTTATATATGATTTAGATGATGGGATAAAAGGAGAACTCACACCAACCTAGGAGGAATAGCCAACACTTTAGGCCAGAAGGATTGGGATAGACTTGAACACTGGGCTCTATCTAACAAATTGAAATTCAATGGTGAGAAAGTAAGATTTTACACTTAGGCAAGAAAAACCAAATAGACAGGTACAGAATAGGTGATACAAGGCTCAACAGCAATGAGAAGAATCTAAGAGTTCTAATAAACAACTGCTCAAGTATAAACTAGACGTGTGCTGCAGCTGTCAAAAAAAGCCAATGCAGTTCTAGGCTACATCAACGGAGGAATATTATCAAGATCACATGAAGTATTAGTGCAGGTATGTACTGCTTTAGTAAGACCACACTTGGAATACTGCATCCACTTTTTTGTCACTGTGATACAAAAAAAAATTGAGACACTAGAAAGAATGCAGAGAACTGCAACAAAGATGATTAGATGGCTAGAGGCTAAAACATATGACAAACGGTTGCAGGAACTAAGTATGTCTAGTCCAGGACTACGGAGCCACATGTGGCTCTTTCACTCCTTTGCTACAGCTCCCTAACACTCAAAATAGGCGTCACAACCGCCAATGTGTGACACCCACCGGCAGGTGATTTATTGAGCTTTTCAACCCCCAGTAGGCTAAATTTTCATGGATAAATCCAAGAAAAGAGAAGTTTCAGAAGAAAACAGAACATTCAATTCAACTACATATGCTAGTTTTGTGGCCGCTCAAGAAATAGTCAGGCATGGGAAGGATTTTGTGGCTTCCGGTGTTTTCTTTTCTGTGGGAAATGGGTCCAAATGGCTCTTTGAGTGTTTAAGGTTGCAGACTAACAAAGGTCTAAGAGAGATCCAACCTAGAACTAAGAAGGAATTTCCTAAAAATTAATTAGAGGAATGGGTTGCCTTTAGAAGTTGTGGATGTTCCACCATTGGAGATTTTTAAAAAGAGATTGGACAGCCACTTGCCAGAATGGTATAGACACTTCCTGCTTGAGCAGGAAGTTGGACTAGAACATCACCAAGGTACCTTTCAATTCTGTTATTCTGTTATTATTAAACATTTCTTATAACAATCTCTTTCTCTCCCTACCTCCTCCAGCCCAGTAATAACTAAATGTATACTGGTACATGTAATACAGTTTTTCAAAAATAATAATCTCTAGGAATGTGCAAAAATGTTGGTTTAAAAATGGTTCCCAAACTGTTCACTTTTGCAAATAATATTAATTACTGTACAGTCACACAAGTAAAGATCACTAACTCTTTAGTAGAATTCTACTGTAACATTTCCCCAACTCCAATAACTACTGGTAAATCAGTGTTTTTCAAACATGACAACTTTAAGATATATGGAGTTCATATCCCAGAATTCTCCAGCAACAATCCATGCCGTTGATGTCCATATTTTAAAGTTGCCAAGCTTGAAAAACACTGACCTAAGCTATCTTGTTGCGTGATCCCAATCCCTTTACATAAAATTTAGTCCCATTAATTCTTTTACTTCTACAACAATTAGCCTAAACTGCCTGTGTTATTTCAGTAGGTAATCAAAACAAACAGATCGTAGAAGCAATTCCACTCCTTTTCGTAGTCCTTTCTGGAGACGTCATGTGTCTGGATGTATCCTAAGAAAGTTTCTGAACTGGAAAATAACATCTGCAGTTCTCAATGCATGGCTGGGCACTTTTATCCCTTTGCTGCTCCCTCTGTTGGTTTTGAAATGGAGCAGCAGCTTAAGTTTTTTTTAAAAATGGTGTTTAATCTAGTGGAGAAAATGATCGTTTCTAGGCTCATGTCAATATAATTGCAAACAAATCTGAAAGCATAGACCCATAGACAAAGCATGGGCCTTCCATGCAACTAAAGGACAGAAGCAAAGCCGGAAAAAAACACCAACCAGGATTATCTTGAGAAAGAATGACTCATGACATGATGACATCACCATGTTTAGCAGCTACTGAAGAATTAGGAACCATGGTTAATTTTCTTTTTGAGCGGTGGTTGAAACTTCAGTTGGCAGGGCAATAATACAAAGTGAGGATAGCTGTATTGTACACATAGTCAGGATAAGGCTTTCTTCTGAAGAAAGTTTCCTGTTTTTTAAAATTCTCTGTTTTAGTTTTTGGCTTAAGATTTCAGGTTTTTCCCACTTGAAATCAGGAAATGAAATTTGATGGGGCAACAGGAAAAACTTTGGAGGGCAAAAATAGTAGTTTGGAGATCGCATGTAGCTCTAAATTCATCACTGTAAAGATACTTCTGTATGGAGGAGTTGCCATAATTTCTGCTGTAGAAAGAGAATCCTGCATTCAATTTATCATCCCAACACTTATTCTAACTACTGTCTCTTAGTTCACTATATGTTTAATTTCTATAAAGCATAGAAGGAAATGGAAAGTAGGAACTTTGAAGTTACCTGTGTAGTGCAGTTAGTCAGAATTAAGATTACTATAATTAGGCCAATAGAATCATCATATTCAAATCTAGTAATGATTTTTTTATTTATGATTCACATCAGCATGTCGTACAATAAGATTTTTTTCATTAAAAAATCACCCCAAAAATAACTGAGAATAGTTGTTCCATCAATATCACATTAATAAAAATAATACAAAAGCCAGAATTAGTTTTATTTATTTATCTAAAACTGACAAAGATAGCAAATCTCACTATGCTTGTCATCCCCAACTACCATTCTCACATTTCTCACTTTTATTCACACTTAGTAATTTGTATGAACATTTCAAATATTTCATCACACATTCCCAATCACATAGTGATATATTATGAAATTTTATTACTGGAAATAAATGAAACATCTGTGTCTTTATTGCCTTTCCTTCTTACTTATAAAACATGTTTGTTTCTTGTATACCCATTATGTACATGGTAATGTATATCTACTACTATGCTTTCTTTAACATTGTACTGCCTTTTAAAATCAAGAATACACTATTTAATTACTTTCAATCAAGCAATGATTTGCCAGAATTAGTTACATCTGTCCACTTCAGCCAGCTTTAAAAAGCTTGATGACAGCCCCTTTTTGTACTTGGATGTAAAGAAGTAAGTCTTCACTGTGGTGGCCCCTGAAGTATGGAACATGTTACTCTTGGCAGCTTGAAGAATGCCTTCTTTGTTTTTGTCAGAGAATTCATCACTGGCAGAGACATGGTAACAAGGTCAGGCAATAAATAGGCATAGCAACTGGGTCAGCCAATGAGGGCTGTTTGGAAACAGAAACTTAACCAAGAAGTCTGGGCGTGGCTTAGCTGTGCTGTGCTCTGAGTCTGCTGCTCTGAGCTGAAACTAGTCTGCTTAACTCTGCTGAATTGAAACTGAAACTCTTCTCTCCTCTGCCTGTGTTTGGTTGTAACTACTACTATATTGGAAGAAACTGCTTTTGGTATTGTATGTGTTATATTATGTATAAAGAGAAATTAATGAATCCTGCTGATTCAGTTACCTGTGTGTGCTTTCCGGATTTGATTACTGCAACAAACTCTGACAGTTTTGAATTAGGAAAATTGTGAAAACTGGCTTGTTGATTGGTATACAGGTGCTCTTTCATACATTACACATTTGTTGTATTTTTGATTGTTTACTACTTTATTATTAGTACTGTCCTTGTTTTGTTTTTTTCTACTGTGTTGGGTACCATTCCATAAGAGGGGGTTAGTTGATAAATATAGTAAAATCTTAGTTCATCATTTACATCACACATAGTAATAGTTACTTTCTCAGCACACTTTTCTTTCCCGTGATTTTTCTCAAACAGCATTGCTAGTAGTGGCCTGGGAGAACAAGGTGACTCGTTGGATCAATGAAGTAAGCTTCACCAGCATTTCCAAAGGCAGAGAAAAAGACATTAAAAGCCCAATCAGTTTTCAGAAGCAATTGCAAATCTCTGGCCAAATCAATGAAGCATTTCCCAAGTTTCCTTAAGAATGTTTTCTTCCTCTCCATAATAAGAATCAGTAGAATTGTAATTTGAAGATTATTCAGTCCCTTGCAGTCTGCACATTGCTGTTGGCTAACACTTAACAATGAGACAAACCTAGTTTTATTTTAAGAGAAAGAACAAAAAAATGAACACCAAGACAACAGGAATGCAACTAATTTTTTTGGCTGGATGGGAAATGCTGGGATTTGATGCCCCCACATTTTAATGGTGCCAAATTTGAACAATACTGGTTTAAATAAAACCTGTTAGTCAGAAAAGGTGCTACTAGATTCCTTTTTATTTATATTGAGTTCATTCAGAGGGAATATCTGAAGGATTTGAAATATTTTCTCAGTTTCTTGCCACTTGGACTGAATTAACCCAATTACTTACTTTTATTCTCCTTGTATTCCTTTTCAATAATCCCACAATCTTTTACCACAAATAACTAAAAATAGAGGCAAGTTCACATGCAAACTTCATACAGGTTAATAGGCAAATGAGCTTTCTTTTTATATCCTGAAATCTGGGTAGTCCTATTAGAATGACAATATTCACACACCTTCTATTTATCTAGCACTGTAATTATACCCCCATTCTTTTTTGTCCAATGAAGTAAAGGATTAGTAAACAAGTTTGTAAAATGAAAACTAAAATGCTGAACTCCTTGGTTTTACTACATAGTTTATCTGATTCATTTTATAGGCTTAAATAAAAAGAATTGATCTATCAGATTATTTCAAAAATTGAATTATACCTTGATGGGGTCCTCTTTATGTATAAGGCCCTAAGAAACAGCGATTCTCTCACATCACCATAGTCCTTTCCTGCCAATTTCTGCAAAGAGGGATTCATTTGCTGCAAATATTTCTTTGCTATCGCCAAAACTCAGATGCTAAATTTTCTTCCAGCATTTTAAACCATGTTCATTAAAATGGAAACAATAATTTCAAGGATGATTTATTCTCATTGGAGTGGATTATTTTAGTCCATCACTTTTGGGGAGAAAATGACAAAAAAAGAGTAAGAAGAGAAGACCCAAGGAAACAATGTGAAAGAAGAACCAGAGATTTCAAAGGTAATCCGTGCCTTCCTTTCTTCCTGTTGAAAGGCAGAGAAGGTAATCTGATTCATTTCTAAACAGAAGCTGACTTCACTGAGTTCAATGGGATTTACACTCAAGTAAACACGCTGAGCAATTAGGAAATTAATCAGATGCAAGAGAAGGGAGGGGGGAGAATGTGCCAAGAAATAAGGTATTTTACAAATATGCTTCTCTTCAAATTAATGGGTTAACTTTGCAAATGTTTTATGACATCCTCTCACCAACATTGCAATAAAGAGAAATGCAAATAATTCAATAGGTGGTAGCTTTTGGAAGAAAAGTTCATTTGCCATAGCAACTGCATCTGGATTAGTGTCCTTAGTGCTAAGTTAAAACACAGATAGTTCCATGGAACAGTTCTGAAAGAAATTCCTGGCTAATTGCCTTAATGAAGCCTGAGTTCCATAATCTTATAGACTTTCAAGCCGCTTTTACTGAAAAATGTATGGATGAAATTTCCATAAATGTCACAATGTATACATACATACATACATACATACATACATACATACATACATACATACATACATACATACATACGACCCCCACCCCCTAATTATATGCCAAATTGAGTATCTAATACTTTGGGGGTAATCTTTATTGAAACAGATGGTTTTTGCATATTTTCTCTGATTTGGTTATAATACCGAATAATATGCGTCTGCCTTCAATGTGTTGCTCCAGCAAGATATATGTTTTCCTGTATGACTTATATTTACACCTGCTCTTTCTTTTCATACTTGTCACCACTGCAAATAGTTTTCTGGTTATAGCGCACATGTGCTTTCCATTAGAACAAAACATTTGGAAAGGGCAAGAAGAGGCTGTGAAATCAAAAAGAAAACTGTGAGAAGAGTTTTATCTCTTCCAATGCAAGGGATGGGACATTATCTTAAATCAATGAGATTGTAACAATTGTTAAGCTCTCCATGAAAAAAAGCAATGATTTATCCACAAAAATATTATATATGACACTCTCTCACTAAAGGAATGATGCCTGCCTGCCTGCCTGCTTTTTGATTTTTAAGAAAGAAAGTCACTTACCTTCATGAAGAAATCTGACATAGCTGTAGCAAATTGAAAATTCTTTGTGCAGGAGAAAGAATAAAACATCAACATATAACCTGATTTCTCTTTACGTACTGCCCTGTTAAGGCAGTTGGCCTCTGTGTGCTGGCACTGGAACGTTGACTAAGCCTTTGACAGGGATCACTTTTTTAGATGCTAAATTAAACCAGTCCATAGAATCAGGCTATTCAGTTGCAATCCTAAATACACGAAAGAACAGCTCATATGCAATTACATCATGCAGAAAGTAATGTGCAGGCAGTAACCCACACGATCTTGTCCAGAAATATGCATTTAATTTGAGGCTCTGGGCAGGACATACATTAGAAATGAACTTTTTTTTTAATTTAGGGAAGGGGGAATATCTTGATTTTGTCAACATTAAACTAAAAAAAAAAAATGGAAACCATTTATAAATCAAAACTCTTCAGTTAAAGAAATAACTGAAAGAGTGGTATTCCATTTCTTGCGGCATTTAAGGACGTTTCTGATTTGGCTACTAGTTTCAATGCCAGAAATTCCTGTTGTCATTTAGAAAGAAGAGTATTTTTATGGCGTGAAGGAGGGGGAGGGCAGTCTTCAACCTTTATTAGTCAAGTCTATTAGGAGAAAACAGTCTATGGTATCAGTTTCTGGTTAGGTCTAGTGTAGACTACCTGCAAAAACCCACCAAACCTGTAGAGGTCAGCTAAGAGATACACAGAACATATTCTCTTTGCTCACAAAAGAGCCATGGTGGCATAGTGGTTAGAATGCAGTACTGCAGGCTGACTCTGGCCACAGCCAGGAGTTTCATCCTGACTGATTCCTTCTATCCTTCTGAGGTCAGTAAAATGAGGACTCAGATTGTTGGGAGCAGTATGCTGACTCTGTAAACCACACTGAAGTGTAGTAAAGCACTAACAGGAGGTACAGTATATAAGTCTAAGTGCTATTGCTATTGCTTATAGAGTGATCAACTTAATTTTTCAAGTATAGATCTGGTGGTCTACCTTTAATTTAAACATTCTGACAGCTTTCTCTCTCTCTCCCTTCCCCCATCTCCATTTATAATTTCATCCCAGAAACTGCTAAATAATTGGAATTGTTTTCCAACTTTTTTTTATTTTTAAATTTTATTTAATTTATATAGTCACCCGTGTTACCAAAAATGACTCTGGGCAGCATGAAAACAATGAATAAATAAGTAAAATTACTATCATAATTCATTATAAAAACATTAAAAACTATAAAAAAACAAAAGAAAAGAAATAATAGAGAAAGGGGTGTTAATGGAGCCCCCTCACGAAGTCGACCATCCCTTGCTGGCACATCCAGGTCTCAAGGGACTGATGGAAGCTCAGAAGTGATGACGTCATCCTCATCTCACATAAATTGGGTACCACTGCAGAAAAAAACCCACCACCTATGGTCCACAAAACGTAGCTCCCTAGATGATGAAATCTATAACATCTCTGCTATTCAGGACATAGCATATAGGCAGGGTACGCAGTATTGTCTGGGACACTACACATCCTCTTCACAACCTGTTTTCCTTTCCAGGAGGAGTCTTCATGGTACCCAAAGCAGAACATATATATAATCAATCATGTGTATATGTGTGTTATGTATGGGTATGGGTAGTTTATATTTTATTTTGAGAGCAGGCAACATAATTTCATTTTTAATGTGTGCCAGTGTGCCCACAATAAAAAAATGGTAATAAACTTTATTTTATTTTACTTTATTTTAGGTCTGCTAATAGAGGTCTGGTGGGATGGAGGGATGAAATAAAGGAGAGCTGGTCTCTCAAATAACCCTTTCCTAGCAATGAGGGGGAATTTCAAAAATGTAGATTTTCAAGAACATTTAGTGTGTTATGGAAAAATATCTGTGCCTTGTTATATTGGTTTGACTTATGCTAGCCTCTTGATCTTATTCAACTTGCAGTTCTCAAACAACCATTTGATACCAAGCCAAGTAGAGTGTCTCTCAACAGTAAGATGGGAAATTGCATTAAATGGTACAGGAGAACAAAAGAACTCATTTGGAGAAGGACACAATGTTCTAGCTGCAAGTACAAGCAAAATAGAATATAATTTTATCTGGAAAAATCTATCTCATACAAAAAGACACAGGGAGATTGGCTTGTGAGTTTCAGGTAAAACTTTCATGATTGTTTTGTGAATTTCACTCATTTTCTGAAGAGAGCTTCACTTCAGTTTGTATTGGCAAACTGCCCAGGATAATGACCTAGCACGAGTACAATGGTATAAAGGTTTCTGGCAATGAAAATAAATAATTAAAAACAGGCCACATAAAGTAAAGTTATCTTTCATTTGGGATGTTTAAAAAGAATGCATTCATTCTTGAAAGTTTTCTCTTTTATTCAAATTTCATTTGAAGAAAAAAAGAGCAAACACAGCAGATAAAGATGCTAAATTGCTATCTGTATACGTGGAAACAGAAGTGATCTAATGCCAACTCTGAACAAAGTGACTGAAGCAAAGATAGGATTAAAATGTCGATGTTTTGTTGTTTTCTATTGATTCTGTAATTCAAATGCAGATTAATAAGAATGTGTTCCAAAGGAATAAATACTCTGAAAAGGTCAGTTTTTAATGGGAAAAAATAGCCATGCCTTTTGATGATGACATTTGTGAAAGGACAATTTTAAAAAACCTGTTGGTATTAAGTTTGTGTTTTTTGCTGTTATTGTATAACTGTGTAAGACAATCTTGTAGGGTAGTGCCTTATGGTCTCACGTTCTACTGTCAGCTTAATATTTGGGAAGTGTCAGCAATCACTACTCTGTGCATAATCTGTCTCAGCACCAAGATTGTGGCTACTCTGGGTGCACTTGGGTAACAAATTATACTTGCACAAGCAAAACAAGCCATGAAGCTATGCTGACATATTTTGCTCGGGCAACATTCAGATTACTAGGCATTTATTGGTTGCTTTTCTTGAGATCATCCAACCATTCTGTTCTGATAGCAGGGCAGAGCTGTATTGGCCATATATTTGGCCCTAAATTCCAGCTGCTGCTCTCATGTGTGACTTGATTTCTAATCTGGACAGTTGCATCTGCAATTCCAATTGTACCTGATGTTAAAAAAACAGAACTTTATTGAAACCAAGAATGCTATGTGAACAGAGACAGACACTGAAAGGGGATCAGCACAATTGGGGACATTCTGAAGAAGTGAACAGGAGCACCTACGAATTCAAAGGATCCTGTTCAACTTCTTGTTTGCTTGTCATGACATGTCATGACATTTCTTGTTTGCTTGTCATGACATGTCATGACATTTAGGAGTCTGCTTGAAGTCTGCTGTGAATTTCCATTGCTTAATTGTTTCTTATGCCCATTTTTGGACTAGCAACTCCTTCATCCCTAGAATGGGCAAAAACAGACAATAACGTGGGATATAATCTGTTTCCATGCAGGAAAAGGACTACTGCCTGAGAATATTATTTTATTTTGCTAGGGATAAGATCCTATGAGAATGAATTGAATGAATTATGCACTGATTCTTACTCCTGGAATGAGAAGGGCACAAATATTGAGGTAATGAATATTTTGAGTTCCCTTGAAATAGACAGAGACCATCAAACCTTTATCCACAGTCATAGAATGATAAACGTGTACATTCTTTTGGATTGTGTAAAACTTCACCCAACTTTATAAGAAATAGGTTAGGGTTGTTGTTTTGCTTTGTTCTGCTGCAATCTACTCATCCAGCTACCCTGGAAATTTCCACAGTCCTAATGCAATACTTGTAATCTAAAAGTAACTTATATAATAATCGTTCAGTCTTCTCCATTCATGGAACAAATACATAATCTTTACATACTTTATTCACTAGATTTACATCCTGCCTTTCATTCGGGACCTCAAGATGGTATACATGACCCTTTTTCTTCCTTTCCCCCACTGTAGTGGACTGGCTTGTATGACTATGTATTATAGCAGTCATGTTAAAGATAAGGAAAAAAATAATATATAAAGAGAAACAGTATTTTTTTTTAAAAAGAAGCTTTTTATATGCCTACTGTATATGCATGCACATTTTGTACATATAATTAAAAAATAAAGGTTTCCCTGTCAGTCATGTTCGACTCTAGCGCACAATGCTCATCTCCATTTCTTGTCCAAGGGAGCCAGCATTGTCTGAAGACAATTTCTTTGTTTACATGACCAGCATGGCTATATGTCAAAGGTGTATGGAATGCTGTTACAGTCACACTGAAGTGGTAACTATTAATCTACTTGAATCTGCTTGCTTTTGAACTGCTAGGGGAGTGGGAGCTGGGACCAGAGGTGGGTTCCTAATGGTTAGGTCTGGTTATATTAAATCGTTAGTAATTTACTGGCACGGCTCGGTAGAACTGTTAGAAACACACGCCTGCCATGCCCTTGAGCTGGTTCTTTCGGTGGAGTCATCTTGGATTTTGCTTCTGCGCATGCGCATAAGGTTTTTTAAAGCACTGTGCATGTGCATGCAGCCGCAGCGCGCCCCTGAGCAAACCGGCAGTAAGAAGATTTAGAACCCACCTCTGGCTGGGACCAGTAACAGAAGCTCACCCTGTTGCACAGAGCTTAGGTCTTGAATCTAGGCTATCAGCTGTCCAGCTGATAAGCTCAGCGTCTTTAACCACTGACCCATTGTGTCCCCTTGTACATATAATAATACAATTTAATTTTGCACATGTTTGTATGTAAGTGTATACGTATGTACATATGTAAGACATATATGTGTATATGTATATGTATTATATGTATAAGTATACATATACGTATACATATACTATACAGGAGAAAGTGGTGGTATAGAATAGCAGAGAATTGTCCAATGGAAAGTTTTGTAATCTGAAGTTTGGTACGATATACCTTGCAAGTTGTTGCCAAAACCACATAAGCACAGGACAGGAGTGGTTTAAATGGTAGGTAAAGATATGCCCACAACAGTAAAGGTACCTGTCATTTTCTAAATTGAGAGACATTATACCCAAGGCCAACCAAATGCCTGCAGCCCATAAGGAGCTGGTATGAGAATACAAAGAATCAATTAATTGCATTTCGATCGCTAACTTTCCATTACACTCAAAAATCTGCTGCCTGAAGTGACTGTTTCATTCTGTCTTATTGCAAGACTCACTTGTAAGAATTTTTTTTTCCAAAATGGAATTTGGTTAAGGGTTTTTCTGTAAGAAAAAGAAATGTTTCAAGGTCTGGAGCTCTTACCCAGCAGTGAGTGTACAAATAAAGAGCATTTGGCCAGGAAAAATATATGGAAGACTCACCAGTCACAACCTTGATTACATCTCACTTTCTTTGTTTAAAAAAGAATATGAGCTGTGTTTATCTGGTTCCTTCAGAAGCAAAAATACAAAAAACATTAACTTGTTTTCCAAAGTTCCAACATTAGTACAGCCTAATATATTTTAGAATCATAAGCTTATTCAGGAGGCACCTTACATAAAATATAAAAGGAATTTTAAAGAAAAATGTTGGATTCAGAAGGAGCATTAGAAAAGCGCTCTTTTTCAATAAAAACATGTATTAGTTTTGGGCAATGAATGAATGCAAAGGCATAAAACAATTAAAATATTGAAGTAGGAACATAAATTTATATAGGATTCTTGAAGGAATGCATGTACAAATACATTCAAATTGAATATGAGCCAGCAATCGGATGTGGCTGTAAATAAATCAAATATAATTTTAGGCAGCATCTAAAGAAATATTAGGGAGCAAATCGTACAATTGTATAAAAATTCTGACTGAAGGTTTGAAAAAATCTCTGAACAGTAAAAGGGGTTTGACAATTGATCCAATTGACCAAAAAGGTTTTAGGTTTCTCTTCATTGGAAGTGTTCAAAAGAAAGCTAGATAAATAGGTCTTTGAAATGCTTTATTTTTTTATTTTTTATATTGAAATGAGCATGGACTACAGGACTTCTTCTAATGCTAGGAGCCTATGAAATGTACCTTTAAAAAACATAAACCATAAAACATGCAAAAGAGCACAATAATGTATTTGTGATCTCAACAATTAAATTTCAGTGGCATGTAACATAACCCCTAAAATGTGCTAAAGAAAGTTTTAAAAAATGGCTTTAAAAAAAAATCAGGTTAAAAAAAAAGAAAAGGTAAAAAGTATAGTGGCAGCTTAACTGCATGGTGGTACCCTCACTCAAGT
>JANHFT010009415.1:20829-33117 GCA_032467955.1 Pseudoxenodon macrops
ACCGTTCTTCATATGTTTTAGCCTCCAGTCCCCTAATCATCTTTGTTGCTCTTCTCTGCACTCTTTCTAGAGTCTCATCATCTTTTTTATACTGTAAATTTTACACAGTATAAAACTCCGTTATGCTATAGAGGACAGTCACCCTTTATTCAATTCTAGTTAATCGATATCAAATCAGAGGATTTTGGAAACCAACCAAAATGTAAGAGATTCTTTCTGAATCACTGAAGTGGACTCTAACCTAGATATTCTAGAATATGCACACTCCAAATATGTGCCCCAGCTTTGCATCTTGGATGCCATCACTTTGTCCAGCTAGAAAACATTCCTCTTTGTGCATCCAGAAAAACAGATTCCAAATAAACCATTTGCCAAATGTATCGGTCTTTGTGGTATTAAAGCTTGCTTCCGAATGCACAGGAGTGTGAAGGCATCACCTGTCAGTGAGTTATTAAAGCTCCCACCTGAACCCAGAGACAGATGCAGTTGCTTTAATGAGTTGCCAACCAGAGCTGCACTCCAGCATTCCCATGCACTCCAAAGTATATTTTGAAATCAGATCTAAATCTTCATGTCGTAAGACTCCTTTGACATTTATTTCCAGCTGTGATTTACCCCAGCAACTGCTTTAGAGGAACATTCCTCATTTATCAAATATGAAGAACATATTGCCTTGAAGAACATATTGCCAAGACATTTGCTTTAAGAGTACCACTCCATATGCTACCTTTCCTTCTACAGTCAGCAATAGAGGCACAAGATGGTTCCCTTGGAGAAAGAGATTTGCCAAAACCATGATTATGTTTCAAGATTTGTGTCATGGTGGCTACAAGAGGATGATGGTTTCGAACTCATTGCAATGCCACAGCTAAAGTTATTTCATGAAGGAGAATCTTCCCACTGTGATGTAGACTTTTTTTTTCAATTAGTCAGCTCTCAATCAATTAAAACTCTCCCAAATCAGTGGATCTTGTTATTCCATTACACGGTTAGCCACAGCGTATAGTTTTATTGCTCTTTTGCTCATCTTTTACAATGAAAGAGGTATTATGAGCCAATACTGCTATGTTTTTTTATCAACTAAACTTAGCTTCTCTGTTTGATCTGGTGTTAAAATTAGTGGATTAAAAAAAAGCAATAGTCTGGCTCCTTTATTGGTCTGTTGATTAGTAGTAGTCGATTAGTAGTGTCGATAGTAGAAAGCACTGAAAGTTATTTATTTCTGGCCAATGAAAACGTCAAATAAGTGGGTCTCATTTTGGCAGGTTAAAGTTTGATCTGGACAATAAATAAATAGCAATAGCACTTAGACTAATATATATAGCGATTTACAGAGTCAACATATTGCCCCCAACAATCTAGGTCCACATTTTACTGACCTCGGAAGGATGAGTCAACGTTGAGCCTGGTGAGATTCAAACTGCCAAATTGCAGGCAGCCAGCAAGCAGCAGAAGTAGCCTGCAGTACTGTGTTCTAAGCACTGCGCCACCAATGGCAAACATACTTCTAATAGGAAGAAAGCTATAATGCTTGTTTGTTGGCTATTGTACTTTTGTAGATTACCAGATCTACAAAAGTATGATGGCCAACAAGCAAGCATTACCTTCAGCATGCAAATTTCTTAGAAGATGTTTCAGGGCTTAATAAAGGACTTCAGAGGATGAAGTTTCTGTTACACTTCCATTTTAAAGAAAGGTTTTTACAAGGCTTTTTCAATAATTTAATTCTCTCTTCTTTTTCTCTACCTTCTCTTAATAAGTAGGTCCATTTCAGCAAGAACCCATGCAGGACCAAATTCTTCTCTACTTATCTCTGCATGCAACATATACTCCAAATGGCATACTGAATGATCCAGCCAATTAAAATCACGCTGGGTAAAAAATAAGGGGGGGTGAGAAAAGCCAAGAAGTGAGTTTGGACATGTGTTTTTAAATGAGTTTGCTGTACAAAGTATGCTGCGTAACTTCAATAAGTTTCAGTAATTTACTGACTCTTTTAAATACTTTTTTTTCTTCATAAATCTTTTATTTTTAACTACTTGGACATGCAAACATATCTGAAAGATCAGAGGCACCACAAAGCTTTTATGTGCTACTTGCTTATCTTTAAACGTGTTATATGAAGCAACATCAGAATTCTAAGCAGAATGTAGAGGTCGGTACAGATGTTTATTAAGCATCTACAGCAGTGTTTCTTAACCTCAACAACTTTAAAATGCGTGGACTTCAGATTTCAGGTTTGCAATAAAATACCTCTTTGGAGCGTTGCACAATCCAATTATTTGGAAAACGTCCATAGTTAGGAAGTCCAAAGCCTAGGTAAATCTAGCCAGCATATTGACTGGGGATTACTTGAAGTTAAAGTTGAAACATCCTAAAGTTATTGAGGTTGAAAAACATTGATCTGTACTAAAGTTAAGCTCCTATTGACACATATGCCTTCACAATATGGTCATGGTGAACTTTAAGTTGTGAACTACTTGGACACAATCATCCCACATAATCACTAAGAAAATATTATGGACCCTAAGTTGGTATCCCCCTTACTTGATAGTTGATTAGTTAATGCAGTTGTATTCCAACCTATTTCCTACTTTATTTCAAGGGGCACATAAGCAGAGGTGGTTTCCTACCAGTTCGGACCGGTTCTATAGAGTAGGTAGTAAGCCGCTGGTGATGTCATGGAATTGATTCTGGTCTGTGGACGCCACCATCTTTTTTTTGGAATTTTATTTGGGGGGGAGTTGGATTTTTTTCGATTTTTTTTTCTTTTGCGCATGCGCAGAAGCCGGGTTTCTGGCACTGTGCATGCATCACCATCTTGTTTTCGACCTTTTTTTGGGGGGGAATTTTTCGGGGCTTTTTTCTACTGTGCATGCGCGCGTGCACAAGGCGCGCCCACATAGTGCGGGAGGTAGCGAACCGGCAGCGAGGTAAGCTAGAACTCACCCCTGGTCAGAGGGTAGCTAAAGTGTGGAATCTCAGATATGAGAAGCCATATTTGCCAGTTTGTGTTGAATGTGCCTCAGACTTGAAGGCCTGGAAGCTGAAAAATTTATGGTGATCCCAGATACTTAACAAACTGAATCCTTACGGGCAAAGTGGGGAGGGAAGGCAAAGAATTTAAAGGACAAATTTGATAGTGATCCAGGTCTATTTTTAGATATGAATATCACAGTACAATGCCTTTTCTGGCGCTCATCACCAAGCTGAAATGAAACTATTATTGGGTACAAGGTCTGTAATAAATTAAACGAAACCGCTATAGGAATGTAGCCTTTAGTTTTGTGTTCTCCCTGAGTTATAGTTGCATTTCTTTTCAATTCTACTTTGGTGCTGATCATATAGAGAAAAAGTTAATACAATAATTTTTAATCCTGAACAATATGCTAAGTAGCTTTTCCCTTGACAGATAACTTTAGTTATAATCCACTTCCAATATGTTATTTTACTTTATCTTTTGAATAGATATATATACGTGATTTTGATTAATTATAAGTAAATTAAATAATTACAGCAAGCAAAGAGGACAGGGACAGACTCCAGTGGATAGTTAAGACTGCAGAAAGAAGAATTGCAACCAGTCTGTCTTTCATAGGAAACCTTTATATTGGGCGGGTCAGAAGGAAAGCTGAGAAGATATCTACAAACTACTCACATCCTGGACATAAACTGTTTCAACTCCTTCCTTTTTATTCGCTCTCTGTTGCTTTGCATGTACACTGAATGTTTCAGTACTGGAGACAAATCCCTTCTGTGTCTAAAATCAACTTGGCTGAATAAAATATTGAATTCAATTTAAATCACAATTATTTACTTACCATATTTTTCAGAGTATAAGATGCACTTCCTCCCCCCAAAAGAGGCAGATAATTTGCGTGCATCTTATACTCCAAATGTAGCTTTTTTGAAGCTTTTTTTCAGACCTAACGAGGTGAGTGAAGCCATGCTTGCAGGCTTTTTTCATTGCTAGTTCCTCCAAAGAAGCTTTTTTTTCAGTCCTAATCAGGGGATAAAATAATGTGCTGAAGCTGACCAGATGAATACCTGGTAGGCAGATTTTTTTCCTCCCTAAAAACTAAAGTGCGTCTTATACTAAGGTGCGTCTTATACTCCGAAAAATATAGTCTCTATAAGTAAAGTTATTTAATCATTAGAAAATTTCTAAAATTTCTAAATTTTAAAATCTTCTAAAATCAGTTAGGAAATTCTTGCTAATTATTACCAGTAGCAAAGCATAGTTTCCAGGGTTAATTATTCAAAATTGGAGAGCTTAAAGCCATTGGAACTGTGTGTATTCTCTTCCTATGATGCATATATCATCTATCCCTGTTGCATGTATCCACTATTCTCGTAGGTAGATTAAGAGCTGTTTTTCACTAGCAGTTCAGTTGTCCATTTGTAAGTCATTATGTTCTACACTAGTTTCCCTCCCCCCGTAAAATAAAACTATAGACTATCTGCCAATTGCCTTTTGATTGGAAATGCTATGGGCTTGGGCAGACTCCGTCAGACACTGGAGGACAGGCAAGCCTGGCATGGTGCTCTTCATGAGGTTGCGAGGAGTTGGGCATGACTTAGCGACTGAACAACAACAACAAGAGCTTTCCATCAAGAAATGCTTGGAAACATTTATGTATCATGAAGGAGTCTCAAGATTCCTTCATGGTATATACAAACTCTGCCTTTCATTAACAAAGAGATGAGACTCATTGAACTCT
This sequence comes from Pseudoxenodon macrops, assembly GCA_032467955.1. NCBI lineage: Eukaryota > Metazoa > Chordata > Lepidosauria > Squamata > Pseudoxenodontidae > Pseudoxenodon > Pseudoxenodon macrops. Next base: position 25,551 of record JANHFT010009415.1, read on the forward strand.
TATATTCAGCTATTATTAACACTGATTAAGCATTATTTTATTTTAGTTTGTTATATCTTCAGCTTTGCTTGTAATTATTCGAAAAACATGTGTATATCTGCATATTTCCTAGACAAAATGTATGTTTAATTTCTTTTAGGCAAGCACCAGCCTCAAGAATGATTATGTCTATAAAAATTCTACTCCTAGCTTTAGTGCTTCTCTTCTTATGCATTTTTCCCCCGTAGTGTAAATGTATTTATTATTCAATATTAAGCATTTTGTATGCATTCAGACAATATATGTCTAGTTAAACTATGCAATGTGTGAGTCATTAGATATGGTCACAGTTCAGTCGATTCTCGGATGATAGGGCTATCAGGAACTACTAGTCTTATGGCCTGTTCAACTTATTTTCTATAAACACAAAGACGTCTATATTACATATCTATATCAATCTCTCTCTGTCTCTCTTTCATCCCAATAACACTTTATGCCCCAGCTAAAGAATAGATGTATCTGAAATAGGAGAATATCCAATCGTAACACATTTGATTGTCTTTCCTTGATTCCAAAACAGATATGAGAAGCCCAACCATTCGTGCAATGCTTTCTAACTAATCTTCCTCTGATTTAGTTCCTAAAACAAGTCACTCTGGGTTTCCCATTACAAAATGTGGTTATAAAAATAATTTGCAAAGGAATATGGGTACTGCATAAACTCAGAACTTTTATATCACACTCCTAAAAAAAGACAGGAATTGCTACTCACAGGAAATAAGTGCAACTTACACATTCTGCTCCCACATCAATTTTGAATAGTCATATAAAAAGGATATATATGCAAATAAGCAAGTGTGGGCCTTTTTTCTCACTTTAGGTATATGCATTAAACAAATAAAAGGCACAGAAACTCTCATGAATATCTTTTGTGGGATATCTTATTAGTTAAATTATTTATCTGACAATTTCATTGGTTTGGATTACAATACATTCAATTCAATATCCAATGACCTTTCTTGGAAAGTCTGATTTATTCCCTATGTAATAGATTCACTGTTCATTTAACATTCAAGTAATTATCCAATTATTTCTCTGGCAAATTCTCCTATTACAATTTGACGCCTGATTACAATTGATTATCTGTTTCTGATGTGAGAATTACTAATGGCCAATGATATTAAGTTCTGAATGCTTTCTGAACATATTGCTGAAGGGCTCCTAAAATAATTATTGTAGCCTTTGTAGAACTTCCAAGTCTTATAATTTTTTTCTGCTCATGTTCACTACAAAACTAATTAACTTGCTGTTTCTTTATATTACTTGCTGTAAAGTTTCAGAACTCATATTTTTGAATGTCTACCCAGAATGTCTACTGTCTTCTAGTTAACACATCACATGCTAAAAGAGTTTATCATTGCAGATGCCCAAAGTCATTGAGAATTGTGTGACATTGAAGTTTAGTAGATGATGATGAGATGATGATGATGATCCAGTTCAATAACTATTCTATCTTGCTGGGTCTACTGTCCGCTAAATACATCTTCTATACATTTATTCCCTCAAGCTTAAAATAAAATGGATTCCATTTGCAATAGTACATACAATTTTCTACTCTCTTGCCTTTGAACGGTGTAATCAGCAACCAAAGATTACAATATACTGTACTTTTAAACTTGAACAAAAGTGTAAACTTTTGGAACTATTAAACAACGTGTTATAAACATCTCCATTTTAGATTGCAACAAAGTCCAACAAAGAAATCAAACAAGAGGTTTTGGTCAGATGTTCAACTCTTGTTTCTGCTACGATCAGGATGGTTATCTAGAAAAGTGAGATGGATACTTTTTTTTCCTTTTCATTATGATGGAATATTAAAATTCTGGTAAGAACAGGTTACTTTATTTGGTCTCTTCTGTCCTACAAACACTATAATACGGAATTAAAAGTCTTTTTGATTTAAAAATTGAAGCTGATTCATAGTGGTGGACCTTATTGAAGCAAGTGCAAGCAGAGATGCCATTTATTCCCTCATTGGTGTACAGTACACCAATACAGTATTGGTGTTTTCTAGTATCGATTTGATAATCTTAAGAGATTCTATCACTGCCTTTAATTTATTATGGGTAACTGTGTTCCAATAGATACATTACTTGATGTGAAGTTGCATTTAGCTTTTAGGACTAAATAATTTTGGGGTGAGAGAGGACAGAATCATCAATAAAGAGACAAATATAGTTGGGAAAAGCAAATGCTAGGTCAAAGAAACCTGACAGATAATAAATTTCTACATCAACATTACATCCATGCCTGATGCAATGGCTTCAAAGTGAGTAATTGATCCAAAGATCATTTTATCTTTTATTGGAATGATTGGAGATTTTGATTTGGGTTTGGTGTTTTTATCTATCAATATTCATTTTAGCTAAGGATATGAACAGTATAAGTTCAGTTGTGGACCTGGTTGATTTCTGAGGGATCTGTAGTAATTCATCAATTTCTAACTTCCAAAGGCTGCAACAACTAAATAGCACAACTCCCACTGACTAGCCTACTGCTTCAATGAAGAAAAATTAGGAATAGAATTTTGCATGGGAAAATCATAAATTTCATTTAATTTTGCTGCTCAAAAAATGCATGGGCTTCTTTCTTTCTTTCTTTCTTTCTTTCTTTCTTTCTTTCTTTCTTCCTTTCTCTTTCCTTTCCTTTCCTTCCTTCCTTTTTTCTTTTTTCCTTCCTTTTTTCCTTTCTTCCTCTCTCTTTCTGTCTCTCTCTCTTTTTTTCTTGCTTCTTTCACCTCTCTCCGTCTCTCCCTCTCTCTTCATCTTCTAAGTTTCTAAATCTTATCAGGTTTTGTTATCAGTTCTTGCCATTTTAGAGAGGGATAAAAGAAACTAGGTTATAGAAGCTGAAAGCCTACCCCACATATAATGTAGATTAGTTACAAATTATTGGCCTGGTACCCAGTGGTGGGATTCAAATAATTTAACAACCGGTCCTCTGCCCTAATGATTTCTTCCAACAACCAGTTCACCAAATTGCTCAGAAAGTTAATAACCGGTTCTCCTGAAGTGGTACGAACTGGCTGAATCCCACCACTGCTGGTACCTACCTTGCACTGTCAGGTTGATTTCGCTTCTTGTGTGAAGAAGCTGTAGATCTTTGTGAACCATGATGTACAGTGGCTTAGTGCAATGTGTAAATCCAGTCACCTGGATGATCCGAGTATTAAATCACTAGGAAAACATGATTTCTGCCTAATTCAATTTAGTTGCTTACCAAATTTATTTAATTAATGACTCTGGGTATCTAGCAATAATTTAAAACACCATCAACAAACTTTGATAACAATCATCAGCACAGTGCAAAGGCACGAGTTCTAACTTAAAAATCTCACAATATAGAAGCTGTAAAAAACAGGCTCACTTTCCATTTAAACCAAGGCTTGGGGAAACAGATAGACCTTTAGGGTCTTTTCTTTATGAAAAGCCAATAGCATTGGAGCCTGGGAAGAGCAATGTCCCATAAGGCAAGTGCTACAACAGAGATGTCTATGGAGATTCTCAGTCATATTTGTCCCTAAAGATGTTTTCTTCAAAAGGCAACTGGCCTTCCTTGGTTTTCCTCGAAGACATTTTGCTCCAAGAAGCCTCTTCAGTTCTAAACTGAAAATCCAGTTCCTTTTTGAAAAATTACCTTTGGGGCTACAACAGAAAATATGCTGCAATATATATATAAGTTGGAAAATGTTTTCTATCCATTGCCTTGTGGCTTCAAAAATTCCAAGAACATTGAGTTCACTATTGGAGAAGGTTTTCACAGACCTTAAGCATTTAATTTCATTTACTTTAATTGAGTTTACTTTTACTTCAGTTTACTTTAGTGTCTTTTGAGTCAACATTGATTCATGGAGACTGCCTGGACAAATCACTGCAGTTTTTTTCTCATGGTTTTTCATAAGTGATTTGCCCTTGTCTTCTTTTTAGGGCTAATAGGGTGACTGGCCCAAGGTTACCCAGCTGGTTTTGTGCTTACGGCAGGATGACAATTCATGGTCTCCTGATTTCTAGCTTGATGCCTTAACCACTGGATCAAACTGGCTCTCGTCATTTTACCACTATGGTACATTTAACAATTTTACTTTTTACTTTTTATTTTTTACAAAAATGAATGCGGTCAATATACTGGAAATTTGGTTTAAGGAACTAAAGCATGCTATATTTCTCAGTCATTGTTAGACATATCTTAGATAAGTTTCATATAATTTAAACATTCAGATCTGCAAATCTGCAAATAAAAAGGTTGGCTGTCATCCTTATTAAAGTTATAATAAATCTGAAGGAATTTTGGTACATATTATGGTGCCTCCTCTTGAAATTCCTTATTGTTAAAATATTAATAATCTGCTGAATTAGTACTTGGTAGGCAGTTAGAGATTTAGAAGGTCAATGTTTTCCTAAATTACTTTCCAACTATCTGGGATATGTTATCTCAATTTATGAAGGATTTTGGATGTGCTGCATTTGAGTTTGGATTGGTCTGAAAGATCTGATTATGTACTTTGGAAAGAATGAATGTATGCCAGATTATGCAAACTAGATTAATAAAATGTATTATTTCTCAGGCTTTGAATTAGTGCTGCATTTAAATTGTGCACAATCTAGGTTTAGTGTAATTGAACTGAATAAAATTGATAAAATTTAAATAAATAAAATAAAATAAATAAAATGGCTTACTGTGGATCCTATCAGCAAAAAATGTCTGGTGGCAGGATCCAGGAGAAGAAGACCAGGAGTGGGTTCCTACCAGTTCAGACCGGTTTTACGGAACTGTTAGTAACTTGTGGCCCGGTTTGCTGGAACCAGTAGCGACCTGGGCCTGCCACGGCCCCGAGCTGGTTTTCTCGGAGGTGCCATCTTGGTTTTTTTAGTGCTGTTCATGCGTGCGGGGTGCACAAAGCGCGTGCACAGCACATCCCTGAGCAAACTGGCAGTAGCAGGATCTAGGACCCACTCCTGAAAAAGACCCTTTTCTGCTGCAGCCCCTCCACCCCCTGGAATATTCTCCTATTAGAGGTGAGGTCTGGTCCCAGACTGCTGGCCTTCCAGAAGAGCCTAAAAACCTGAGATGGGCAGCATAGAAATGTAATAAATAAATAAAATTGAATAAAATTCAAATATGAAATATATATTTGGCACTTAAGTAACCTTATATTTTTATTACACATTCCAGAAAGTGTGTGTGTGTCTATGCATATAAGAGATAAAAGTCGGTTTAATAAAAGTAAGCAGAAGCAAAATCTGGATATCACTGTATGTGTAGATTAAGTTAAATTGATTGTTTCAACATCAACAGTTTGATAATGGTTTCTTCCTAATGTCCTCATCAACTTTCTATTTAAACATATAGTTTATATATAATATTGGGTATAATAGTGTATGATTTATTATATAATAGTTGTAATCTCTATTACTTGTCATTAATATATAATATATTTAAAGAAAATTCCAAGTGTATTTTTAAAATAAATTAACATCAGTTTATATATAGCGATTTTATATATGTGTATATATGTGAGTGCGTGTATATATATACATACCGGTACATACATACACAGAGAGAGGGGAAGGAGGAGGGAGGGAGGGAGAGAATTAAAAGAAAGCATTTGCTCATGGAAATATGTGTGCTAGAAAAGGTTGGAGGACGACTTCAGAAGAAGCGAGGTCACACCAAGGTTTCGTGTTAAAATAAAAGTCCCTAAGTGAACCTTGGTGCCCTCAGAAGAGCTGTTCATATATAAAAAATGTTTCTATTGTGGCAGTGCTAATTCATTGCAGCCTCTGGACTTAAACCTGGAAGGCTCTTAAATGCTCAGCAGTCAGGAAATGGACTGACATTTGCACAGAGAATCCCAGATGCCGGCATAAACATCGCAGAGATCAGTAGAGTCCTTTGAGAGATATCAAACATCAGTAGCACAGATCTGCTGTGAAGTGATTCCAAGAACTGGATGTTTTTTGTGAATGGCAAGCCCAACTGTTAAAATTAAGTCGAGATTATCTGGGGCTAGTATATAAATAGCATTCTGTTCCCCTGCTATTGCGTTTACAGAGTAAATGGGGATTTACACAGATCATCTGTAAATCAGCATCTGCCATTCATACACATCTTATTATGTCAAGAATAATTACTATCACATTGTCCTGTTATTTTTAGCTTGTTTTGATTGCTGGTTCTTTAAAGTCAGGGACTTGCTCTGGAATACCTACACGGATACTGCTGGGATTTAAAAAAAACCTCTCTACTTGGGCTATTATACTTCAAATCTTTCTTTATAAAAGGAGTGGGCAATATTTGGTGCCCAAGAGATGCATTTAATTTGGGGAACTGTTGTGAGGTGGTTGAGGGTTTGTAGCAGGGTGGGAAAGAGCTGCAACATGAGTGACATGTCTCACAGACAGACCTGAAATTGTCTTGTCTTTTCTTCCTTATCCTTTTGGTTATATGGTAAGGACCTTAAGAGGTTTTTGATGTTGTTGTTATTGCCTGGCTTTTACTTATTTGTAAAATCTATTTTAAGTTTAGTTTTTAGGTGTTTTCTACCTTGAAGGTATTGTGTTTAAGCAAGCAGGACCAGAAAGCTTTCTGAAGGCTGGAAAAAACTGCTCAGGAACTACAGGTAGTCCTGGACTTACAATAGTTTGTTTAGTAACTGTTCGAAGTTATGACGAAACTGAAAAAAAGGGACTTAAGACCTTTTTCACAGTTGCAACCGTTGCAGCATTCCGATGGTCACGTGATTAAAATTCAGATGCTTGGAAATTGGTTCATATTTATTACCTGTTGTAGTGTCTCGGGTTTATGCGATCGCCTTTTACAACATTCTGATAAGCAAAGTCTGTGGGGAAGCCAAAGTCACTTAACAACATTGTTACTGACTTAACAACTGCAGTTATTGTGGCAATGGGACAAAACTCAACGAATATCTTGCTTAACAATGGAAATTTTGGGCTCTCTTGTGGTCATAAGACTAAAATCCTGTATATGTTGGTATGTAGCAAGAGGTTTTCCCTCCCTGTTTAGGATGAAACTGTGGTTGCACTGGTGAGCTTTCAATCTGATAAAAGAGTAAAAAAGAAATGAGCAAAGCATGGGAAGATGTTTTCCTCTCTAGCTGTAATTGTTACTTAATGGAAATGATTAAGAAATTTGATTTACAAATTAATCACTTGTAGTTAATCTGGCTCTTACTCATTAAATGAGAACTGAGAAAATCAATGAATTGATTATGTGTAAATATAGCAAGAAGCATCCTGTTGTTGGGACTATGACCCACAGTGGCACAGTGGTTAGAGTGTAGTACTGCAGGCTACTTCTGCTGACTTCCAGCTGCCTGCAATTTGGCAGTTCAAATCTTACCAGGCTCAAGTTGACTCAGCCTTTCATCCTTCGGAGGTGGGTAAAAATGAGGTCCCAGATTGTTGGAGGCAAAAGGATGACTCTGTAAACCACTTAGAGAGGGCTGTAAAAGCACTGTGAAGCGGGATATAAGTCTAAGTGCTATTGCTATATTCTCCCCTCCCTATCC
>JANHFT010009421.1:0-12305 GCA_032467955.1 Pseudoxenodon macrops
TGGCCAGGTTTGGGTGGGGGCGTGGCCAGGGAAGGGAGGTGAGTTCCACCACCTTTTCTCTGAGAAAAAAAGCCCTGTCTAAATGTATTTTCCTTTTTGGAAAAATAAGGACATTCATCATTTCAGATTTCCCTGAATAGCTTTTAAAAAAACTGCTTTGATCCCTCTGTTCATCTGCTGTGGGGTGTGAGCGTACACACTTGTGCATACATTTGTGTGTGTGTGTGTGTGTGTGTGTGTCTGTGTCTGTGTGAGAGAGACAGAGACAGAGGGAGATGGAAAATGTGTTTTTTGGGAAATGTATCTTCTCCCCTTATGGGCCTTCACTGAAATATTTCTGGATCAGCTCAGCAGATTGTTTTCTTGGCAAATTCTTCATGGAGATGCCAGAAAATCCAGCTCTGGGAGGAGAGCCAACAGATTCATTTTCCTCATTCCATGGCATCATTAGGATTGGTACCTTTTAGTAATTGATTTTCCATTTGTTTTGGAAACTCTCAGCAGCCAGATCTGTTGCAAAGATATTTGAACCTTTTTTTTTTAAAAGAAAGAAAAAACAACGATTGAACATCAAAGCACGAAGCATAAGAACAGCCTTGCTGGAGGAGGACAAAGCCCACCTCAGTCCAGCATTTCATTTCTCACTGAGGCCAGCCAGATGCCTCTGAGGTCCTCCTAAATAGAGGATGAAAGGATATCCCTTACCTGCCATTGTTCCCCCTGCAGTTAGCATTTGGAGTCAGGTTGTCATCCACCCAAAGGGGACACTGAACCCTTAAGATCAGCAGCCTTCAACAAATCTGTCTTTCGTGAATGTTAAATAATCTCCAGTTTAAAGATCATTAATATCTTGTAATGATTTCCACAGATTAATTATGAAGGAGCCGTGGTGGCGCAGTGGTTAGAATGCAGTACTGCAGGCTACTTCTGCTAACTGCTGGCTGCCCGCAATTTGGCAGTTCAAATCTCACCAGGCTCAAGGTTGACTCAGACTTCCATCCTTCCGAGATCGGTAAAATGAGGACCCAGATTGTTGTGGGCAATATGCTGACTCTGTAAACTTCTTAGAGAAGGTTGTGAAGCTCTGTGAAGTGGTATATAAGTCTAAGTGCTATTGCTATTTTCTTTTCTGTTTTAGAAAACTTTTTTGATTAAGCTTCAGTGAATGTCCATTAAACTTAGTGTTTGCAGAGAAGGATAACATTTCCTCCCTATCAATGAATTTTATGCTTTTCTATCCTTTGATTTCCTTCTCAGTTGCTTTTTTTTCTAACCTAAAAAGATTGTCCCTTTTCTTATAAGGGCAGTGTTTAAACTTTGTCTGCAAATTTTTGCACTTTTTCCAATTTTTAAGTATCCTTTTTCAAACATGGTTACCAAAACTGTGCACAGTAGTCCAGATGAGCAAGGACAGAGATATTATAGTGTTGGCAGTTTTATTTTCAATCTTTTTCCTAATAATCCCTGATGTGAAATTTGTCTTCTTCCCAGCTGCCACACATTGGCTCAACATCTTCATTGAATTATCACTCTGAGCCAATGTATTTTTCTGGTTAGTTACAGAGAGCTCAAACTCATCAACATCTGAGTAAATTTAAGGTGGGGTGTGCGTATTGCTCCAAAATATACTGTATACTTCCTGGAGTTGAATTATGTTTGCCATTTGGTTGACCATCTATTTTAGTGAGAATTCAATAGCCTGGGAGTGAGTTTACAGAGCTCTTCCAAGTCTCCTGGGATTCCCCCACACCAAATAATTTGATATCATCAAGAAACTTGGCCAGCTCTCTCTTTACCGCCTAATTTATAAACAAGTTTTAAAAAAAGCATTGGTCCCAGCAGACATTGTTGAGGAGTTCTAGGCTTCTCTTCCCTGATCATATTGTTTATTTATCCCTTATTGCTTTCTGTTGTTTAATCAATTATCGATACATAAAAGGATGCATCTTCTTATCCTGAGTCCATAAAACTTACAAAGGAGCCTTAATGAGGGACTTTTGTGAAATGTGTTTGAAAATCTGCATTAACAACAACACTAATAAACTTGTATGATATCTGACTCCCAACGTTTCTGGGTGGTTCACAACAATCAAAAAAATTGCAATAAAACCAATAAAAGATGGCAAGTTTAAAATGAAGCAAGAGGTCTCACTCTCCCTTGCTATAGACCTGGTCTATGAAGAGCCAGGTCTTCACTGGTTGTCTGAATAACAGCACAATAGGAGCCATTTGGATCTTGGCGGAAGCCTCATTCCTCACTGCTGTCCCAAAAGATGGCATTGTTTAATTGAAAGAACCTAAAGCATGCCAATCCTGCAAGGTCAAAGTGGTCAGGCAGGTACTACTGTACAGAAACAGGCAGTCCTTCAGTTAACAAGGTTATCTCCCTCTGTTGGGTCTGCTGACATTATTGATAAAATTCAGTTTCTATGTTGATCTTCTATATTTAAAATAAACACAATTTCTACAGCTTGTCTGGTGCAGGCATTAACTATTAATTTTTTTTAATTAAGAAACTTTGGATGGATCCTATAAACAAATGTTTACCTATTTATATTTTTCTTCTTTAGGAACTTTTTAAACTTAGAAGTTAGCCCCTGTGTTATATGTTTACAAAGTCTGGAGCCTTGACTGCCTTACAGTCACTAAACTCAACCCTTTCAGCCTATTTTCTGGAGGTGAAAGATTAGTGTGGTTCTTCCTGCTCAACTTGATAGCAAATTATCCTTGTTGCTATTTCCTTTCCTGTTTCCTTGCCATGGATTTGAACTCTTAAGTCTCTTTCCTCTTGTTAAAGAGTCCTAGCTGGGACTGAGTTGCATGAGAATATGACTTCATTCAGTAGCTAATCACTTGATTAGTATTCAGCTGCAGATTTTAGTTCCCCCCCTCCCAAATTGTATGATCAACAAGCAATAAATATTCAGTTCAAGCAGATAAAAGACAGAGAGCCTTACCCAGTTAACCAAACAATCTGTCCTTAAATGCAACTGATTAGCTTCACAAACCCAACAGCTCATTCCAACATCCCCCCCTTCACTGGCATCCTGTTTGCTCATAAAAGCCCATCATTTTAATCAAAGCTGACTGAGATTTGGGACAACCATATTGTTTAAAATTGACATAGTGATGTATTTAATACAAGGAGACCCTTAATTTGTTCACTCTGGCCCTTCCCATGGACGTATTTAAAAAAGAGAACAAATGTGTTTTCCCAGGCTGGAGAAATCCCATATGGTTGTAAAGTACTTTTCAGTAGCTGAAATAATTCATTCCAGCATATAAAATATCTGGAAAATATGATGTAAGATAATGATTATATAAAGGCTGAATCTGGGTTGGACTTCCTGGCATTTTATGGAATTGTGCACACCCATGTTTAGTTTTAATACTGTATATATGTACACATATCTATGTGTTCTTACCTAGGCTTCCTGAGTCAGTAAAACACATGAGTAGTCCAAAAAACCTCTGTTTATTGCAACAGCTGTGAAATCTGTTCATTCACAGGTAAGTCCCAAATAGTTGTAAATAGTCCTTTGGGATAATCACCCACCTTTTACCTCCCTTGACACGTAGCCAAAGACCTAATTGGTAAAGCCACGTGGAGTTCAGAATCAAACAGAGCTGCAAACTTTGAACAAAATTAACAACTGTTGCTTCCTGCAAAGGCCGATGTGCTTTTTTCTCCTCTTTTAAGTCTTATGGGAGGGGCCAATCATCTCCAAGCCTTACTCCCAAGTTGTCCCTTTTGTTTTAACTATTCTTGCCTTTTGGAAGCTCTGCGCATGCACGCATTAGGTATTGTATATAAAAGTATACATAGTAATGTTTTACCTGTAAATGACTTTTTCTGTTTTAATCACAATAATACACGCACGAACAACCGCTTTAAACTCAATGTAAATCGTTCTAAACCTGACTGTTAAAAAAATACAATTTCTGTAATACAGTTGTCAAAGTCTGCAATGCCCTACCCGATTAAGTTGTCTCAGCTACAAATTTTCACAGTTTCAGCCACAAATGGACTTCCGTGGACCTTACTTCATACTTAAGTGGTCAGTAGAGGGGGCATGCATAAGTGCACTAACGTGCCTATCGTCCCTGTCATTGTATTTTTATTCTCTTATTCTTGTTCACATTTTTGTTTGAGAAATTCCAATAAATAAAATAAATAGATATGGATCTACTAATTTTCATAAATAGTATCTGGAACACATGAAGAGAAGACCTTAGTCAATAGCGACATTGAACGCAAGGATAACTTTTGTCTGCAGACTATATAATACCCTTCTATTTTAAGAGAGGCTTCTCTTCTACTGTAACAGCTGTTGTACAATAACCGTTTCTATGTTTGCATTGTGTACTCTATTCAATGTGCCTGTGTCTTGAACAGTTGTACAGCAAGTGGGAATTAAACACGGGGTGCTCTCACAGCTCAAAGCTGTGTTGAAAAATTACATAATTCCTGCTGGCCAAATATTAAGTGCAGCTCTCTGCCATCCAAAGATTTTTTTAAATCTTATTACATGCAGGGTATTGCAAGCAGATATGATTTAAGGATGAATTGGCAATACAGGATTGCATAAATGAAATGAAATAAACCATTAATTATCTGTAATACTTTATGAAGTAAATCACAAATCTCTATATGAGAGTGTATACATACATACCATGCATTTCTGCTTGAACTGAAACTTTTCCATCCTTAATATCTGGATTATATGTATATTTTAAAGTGCTACACGCATAGTCCTTTGAGCCAGGGGCATCTGTAGGGAGAGCAAGTGATGGAATATATGTGTGTAAGCAATTTACACACTTGGTTATGATAACTAAAGTCATTGTTTATATTAGGACACCATCGCCTTTGTATAATAATTTTGCAAAATTATTGAATATCTCTTTTCTTAACTTGTCTATGCTCTGACTCTTTGGAGGACAGTAGGCCATCAGAAAGAAGAGAATACCATCACTTTAATTCATCCTGGTACTTCTTAAGGGGTTATGGACACAAATTTCATTACTGAACCAAATGTGCACTTTTCCATATCCATGTTTGTATCTGTGCTTTTGAGTCAGTTTGACTCCTAGTAATTGCCTGAACAACTCCCTGCAATTCTCTTGGCAAGATTTTTCAGAAGTGGTTTGCTATTGCCTTCTTCTTCTTCCTAGGTTGATTGACCCAAAGTCACCCAGCTGTCTAAGGTAGAACTAGAACTCACAGGCTCCCAGTTTCTAGCCTTTACCACTATTCCAAACTGGCTCTTCCATATTCACACAGATATACAAAGTACTCTATTTGAAGAGGTTATTTATACTAAGCATCCATTTCCATTGAATCCTAGGAAAAGCTAACCATTATCAGTGATAAATGAGCAAGAAAGCAGAAGCCATTTATTTTACCAATTCACATTGAATCAAGGGGAGCCCTGGTGGTGCAGTGGTTAGAATGTAGTATGGCAGGCAAACTCTGCTCACAGCCTAGAGTTCGATCCTGATGGGCTCAAGGTTGACTCAGCCTTCCATCCTTCTGAATTTGTATGAGGACCCAAATTATTGGGGGCAATATGCTGACATTGTAAACCACTCAGAGAGTGCTGTAAAGCACTATGGGGCATTATATAAATCTCAGTGTTATTGCTAGTCCACAATTTTGTTAGGCAATTTGTTCCATTGTTGATATTTTCTTATTGTTAGGAAGTTTCTTCAGACATTCAGTTGGAATGTGCCTTCTTTAGCTTTAAATTCATACAGGGGATTATTTATTTATTTTCCCCATACTAACTTGCAAGTTGGTTTACAACAATTAAAATATAGATTATAAAACCGTAAAACAATTGAATTCAATAACATTAAGTTAAGAATTAAACAAGGGGTGAAATTAAAAAAAATATCCCTACAGGTTCTGTGGGCGTGGCTTGGTGGATGTGGCAGGGGAAGAATCTTGCATAATCTCCATTCCCACCCCACTCTGGGGCCAACCAGAGGTGATATTTGCCAGTTCTCTGAACTGTTCAAAATTTCCGCTACCGGTTCTCTGGAAGCTGTCAGAACCTGCTGAATTTCACCCCTGAATTAAACGCTTGGTGGAAGAGAAGATTCCTGCCACTTTTATGAGTATTGGGAGAGTGGGCTCCAAATGCACTGCCTTGGAAAAAGTATTCTCTAGCCGAAGAACCTTCTCTTTTTGTTGAACTGACAAACTTCAGCCCATACTCCCTGTTTGCTTGGTCAGTGAGCTTCCTCTAAGGAGCCTGGTTATCTAACATTCTTAGTCAGCAATAGCCAGTCAATGAATCACCCACCAGGCAGTTAGCAATAACTTTGGGTGATTAATTTCCTACAGAATTCCAAAAGAGTGTACATCAAAGGGAATCCAAACCATCATCCTTATTCAACAACTTGGTACTCTTCACAGTCTGGACATAAAATGATTAAACATAGGTATGAAGCAGGGATGGGTTCTAACTTACCTCGCTGCTGGTTCATTGCCTCCCATGCCGCATGGGCGCGCCTTGGGCGCGCGTGCATGCGCAGTAGAAAAACTCTCGAAACCCCCCCAAAAAAGGCCAAAAACAAGATGGCGACGCATGCGGAGTGCTGGAAACCTGGCACCCATGGAGCAGAACCGGCTCTGTGACTTCACCAGCGGCCTACTACCTACTTGGTAGAACCGGTACGAAGTGGTAGGAACCCACCTCTGGTCCGAAGTTGATTTCAGCTGTGAGGCAGGCAAATGCTAAGGAATTGGGACTACCCTTGATCTGGGAATAGAAAGATTCCTTTTCCCAAGTCAGATCATTGTTCTATCCATAGAGACTGTTCTGAGGAGATTCCTGCAGGATATCAGATTAGAATCTTTTTTGGCTCTGATTTTTTACATTCAGAACATATGTCCTGCCATTGTATTATAGGCCTTCTTTTCTGAATACAGAATGTTTCTTTTTAAGTGCCTGGTTCACACAGTAGCTAGTTAGTTGCCTAGATATAATAATATGGTTGGGACAAACTAATGATAAATGGAGAGGCACCAATATTTAGATGAATCCTTAGCCATAAAATCTAATGACTGGTATTTGCTCATATGAGATACTACAATCTATTCTAAACTGTATCTTTAAAATAAGATTTCATACTTTTGGGCTAGAAACCCAATCAGTTTAGAGCAATTGAAAGATACAGCTTCTCTTTGCATAACATTGAGAGGGGATAGTAATATGCAGTCATATTTAAATTTTGCCATGCCATTCTTGCAATAATAAGTGCTGTACAAGAGGGGACCTTTATGTTAAGTGTCTTAGGTGTTTAAGGCTCATGGTAGGCATGTGTAAATTGAGACAACACATGGGCCCTGTAATCTTGGAGCATGGCCCAGAGAGAGTCCTCTATATCTCTCCCACAAAGTGTAATTCTTCATATTACAGGATTGACGGAATGTAGTCAGGATTCCCAAGAGGGAGGGAGTACATTCCAGAGGACCAAGAGACAATTCAGTTCATACAGTTCATGGGAGACAAATATTGCAACGTGTCTTTCTTGGTTTTTGGAACTTGACCCCAAGTGTGAATAATATGGAATAGATTACTTCATTTTAGAGAAAAGTTAATTGAGCTTTTATCTTGGCTCACCAATTTTTCATAATAAAGGTAGCCCTTGATTTAGCAATAGCCATTTTACAGTGCTTTGGAGCCCTCTCTAAGCGGTTTACAGAGTCAGCATATTGCCCCCAACAATCTGGATCCTCATTTTACCAATATCCTCAGAAGGATGGAAGGGTAAGTCAACCTTGAGCCTGGTGAGATTTGAACTGCCAAATTGCAGTCAGCCGGCAGTCAGCAGAAGTAGCCTGCAATACTGCATTCTAACCAGAGGTGGGTTCCTACTGGTTCGGACCAGTTCTACCGAGTAGGTGGTAAGCTGCTGATGACGTCATGGAGCCGGTTCTGGTCCGTGGACACCGGCATCTTTTAAAAAAAAAATTTTGGGGAAAAAAATGTGTTTTGAATTTTTTCAGGTTTTTTTCTTCTGCACGTGCTCAGAAGACGACTTTCCAGCTCTGCGCATGCATCGCTATCTTGGTTTTAACCTTTTTTTGGGGGGGATTTTTTTGGAATTGTTTTCTACTGCGCATGTGCGCGCCCACGTGGAGTGTGCGCGCCCATGCACCATGCCCATGCACCGCGCCCACACGGCATGGGAGGCAATGAACTGGCGGCGAAGTAAGTTAGAATCCACCCCTGATTCTAACCACTCTGCCACCATGACCATTTACCTTGATCAGTGAGTATTCCAAGTTTCGGTGGCATTGAATAAATGTTGGTTATGATCAGTCCATGGAATGCCTGTATGATGTACCATAGGTACATAGGTACATCATTTATTTAGGTGATACAGTGTATCCGTATGGGGTGGTATTTGTGGCCCCCAAGCCCCGTGTTGCTATTGTTACTTGAAAAGATATATATGTTTTCTAGAGATTTTAGTGGTAGAGCACCAGTATGTTTAAGTTGGTCTTCAACTGCAGCTTTAATACCATCTGGTGTAGAGAAGCTTCCTTCTGTAACCCTGGAATAATTTTAATAGAAAACCTTGGGAGATTTTAACTGAAAAAACAAATCTGCCTTTTCAGATGATTCCATCTCTCTGTCCCACTAAAACCAAAAGCCAATCAATACAGCTGATGGAAGGATTTTAGAGCAGATAGAAGAAAGTACTTCTTCCTACAGCACAAGGTTATTAATGTATGGAATTGTCATCCTAGCAGCTTTGAATGTATGGAGAATCAACTAGTTGAAATCTCTTAGGGCTTTTTCTTACGCCCGTACAGCACAGCAGTAATCCTGAAAAGCTGCTTGAATAAACACTGCCTCCACAGTGGTTTCTTGCTGGGACTCCAAAATGGGCCAGTAAGGCTGCTGCCCTCTCAGGACAGTGGGGCTGTGGTTATCAAGGGGTGCCATGGGTGTGTGTGTAGCAGAGGTGGGTTGTGAATATTTTTGCTGCTGGTTTGCTCAGGGTCGTGCTGCACGCACACCAATCAAAAACTAGCTTCTGCGCATGCACAGAAGCAAAATCCAAGATGGCGGCACCCACAGAGACACTGATGGAACCAGCTCCGTGATATCATTGCAGAGTTACTACCGGTTCTATAGAACTGGATAGAACCAGTAGGAACCCAACTCTGGTGTGTGGAGTGAAGCAGGGAGATAAATCTCCCCAGCATTTTGTCATCTTCAGTAAGTCTAGGAGATGATCAAGGGAAAAGCATCTGCCTGTTTGGTGGGAGGTAGCAGCAGAGATTACTTAGTAGAAGAAATTTCCCAAGGTTGTTATTTCTTCCTGACACGCATAACAAACCTTTGACTGTTTGGAAGGTATTCTGTATAACTTGTATTCTGAAAAGCCTACTGTGAAGAGACAGTATTGCAATTGGAAGATCCTGCAGTCGAGGAATCTTCAAGCCCCCCTCCAGATCATCCTCCATTCAAATAAATATGACCACTTAAGAGGTTGCATTGCTTTTTCTGGTGGTATTCTGGCAAATACCACTTTACTGGTGGAACTCTTTGGTCAGGCTTTAGCCTGTCTGATTAGCAGGCCGGTACTAAGATGGAGACTTTGTTGTGTCCTCAAAAATTAGACCACAAGTTCTCTCAATTTTCTTGGTAAGATATTCTGAAGTATCTGCCATTGCATTCTTCTTCACTCAAAGAGAGCAAGATGAGCCCAAATCCACTATGTTAGCTTTGTACCTAAGGTGGGACTCAGGAGTGGGGTCTGGTTCTTTTTGCTGCCGGTTCGCTCAGGGTTGCACCTCGAGCGTGCGTGCGAAGCACACGTGCAGCAATCAAAAACTAGCTTCTGTGCATGCGCATAAGCAAAATCCAAAATGGCGGTGCCCACAGAGACACCAAAGGAACCGCCTCCGTGACGTCATCACCGAGTTACTTCCCATTCCAAAGAACCGGTTAGAACCTACCTCTGGTGGGGCTATAACTCCCGATTTCCTGGTCTCTAGCCCAGTGTCTTAACCATTGCACTATTCTAGCTCTCAAGTGGGGGTGGGGGTAGTAACATGCCTCCAAATACCAGTTGCAAGAAAACCACAGTAGGAATGTTTCCACCTCCTCCTTACAGGGTGCCCCAAGGCAACTCGTTGGCTGCTGGGAGAAATAAAGTGCTGGATTAAGATAGACATTGGCCTGATCCAGCAGCGCTATGATTAGTTCGTAAGTACTTTAGTAAAAGCAGGTTAGCTTTATAAACATGCTAATGGATTTATAATTGTTTTTCCAGCTGTGTAAGCTATACTATAAATGATAGTACTGTGATATAGATAAAGTGGTATAAATGGCAACCATAAAAGGCAGTAACAACAATAGTGGAAAAAAAAGTTATGTGTTTCTATAAAGCTTGTGTGTGTGGGGGGGTGTAGAGAATATCCCCCTGCCTATAAAAGTTACAGTAAGTTAATAAGAATCAGGAAAGAGGAAAATAATGCAAACATTATTTAAAACCAACAATAAATGTACAAATTAAAAGTCATAAAATTACCAACTAGTTTGTGCGTGTAGTTTATAGAATACATGGAATGCTAGAATCGAAGGAAATTAAGAAGGAAACATTTTGCAAATCCAAAGTAAAATATCTGTTTAATTAGGTAGTAAAGAAAGAAGATTAAAAGTAATATTTTGTAGATGGTAATTACTGTTTTGTTTGTGTGTGTGTGTGTAGTCTGGTTTCTGTGTTTTGCTTTACATTTCCATGTGATAACTGATCTCTTCGGAGTTCTGGGCTTTGTGTCTTTTTAATTATTTTAAAACCGCAGCTACTGCCTTTATTTTGTTTTCCTTCCCCTAAATAAACTTTACAGTGACTTGTTGAAATCCTTCCTGTTCAGGGACAACTCCAAAACTTTGGCTCCTCTACTCCCCCCCCCCCGCCAATTGCTTGAGGTTAGAAATGAAGTCATCCCAAAGGGAGGGGGAGTCGGACTGCAAGATAAGAGGAGAGGATGTTACAGCAATCAAGTTACTGAAGGGCCTCCCAGATGTACAGATACCAAATTGCTTTCATTTGCTGCTTCCAGCACAGTTCACATTCCAGTGGCTGGGCTCGTTTTATTTGTTAAACAGTTGAGATGTATAACTTCAGGACTTTAGGGGAGACCACCAAAGTATATGAAAGCATTTGGGAGGCTTTTGAGTAACTTAAAGACACTACAACAGCAACAAGTTGCTAGATGGATGCTTAAAACAAAAACACCAAAAGCAAAACATGACACATCTCAGCGCAGAGTTGAGGGAGATGAAATTCATTGGGATCATTTTCTGCAAAAAGAAAACAAAACGAACTCGTGTAACATTTAACTCGTGTAACGCTGGAACAAGTAGGCACAAGGACGGGTTTCCCCCATGCCACCACTCTGTTAAACAATTTAATTCCCACAACACTGTCAAACTATCTAGTAAGGCTGTATTACTAGTATTCTTCCCATCTTTCCTATTACCTATCTCCTTATCTTCTTTATGACTATAACTTTGTTGCTTGTATCTTATGATTTATATTGTTTTATTTAGTATCCTAGTATGATTTATGTTAATTAATTAGTAGTATGCTATGACTATCACTAACTGTTGTATCATGATGAATGTATTTTTATGATGACTATGATCATGATTTATCACATGTTGCTTGCATGTATATTGAGACAGATTCTGGGGACAAATTCCTTGTGTGTCCAATCACACTTGGCAATACATGATTAAACTTTGGAGGAGAAAATTCCTGGACATTATTTATCATCGCTAAAACAAGTCCATAGTTTTTGATCAAACTGCTCAGAAGTTCACTTTCTTCTTCCTTTGTGAAAACAAAACGAATCAATTGTTGATGAACAGCACATATCAGGAATCTAAAACTGTGAATAGAGCCATCCCTGGCTCTATTATTTGAATTTAGATTCTAAATACTGGGAATATTTGTAGTATCAGGGTGAAATTGTTGGACTTTGTCTAAAGAGATTAGGTTTAAAATTGTAGCCTAAACTGTGGAAATGTCAGGCCTGCATTTTGGCCTGCCACACTTTCAGCTATTCTACTATGCATTTTTCTTTTGTGGGTAAATGGGAGGGAGTATAGTGTGCAGTTGGAGACGTGTAGCCGTGTTTACATTCTTTCTAGTAAGCCAAGGTCATCCTTTGTCTTCACACCAGACCGGAATGAAGTGGGGGCATCTGCCAGCATGGCAGAGAGAGATTGGACCATGTGACGGACTTGTGGGTGTGAGGGCAGGATCTTGAA
>JANHFT010009421.1:15455-29108 GCA_032467955.1 Pseudoxenodon macrops
CCATTGCTTCATATTCTACTTTTTCAATTAAACAGTAGATTTCTATTAAGAATCTAAAGTTTGCTAAAATGTATGTGCTCTTATTGAAAATATGGCTCTAGAGATGTGGTTGAGTAAACACACACAGAGTTGTTCTGTATTATGTTTTATCTACTGATTTATTTATTGCTTTTATATATTTGTATCTTTATGTGTATTCATTTTGTGTACAAAATTGTATAGCAGAAATACTCTGCTTTAGCTATTATCATTCACAGAGCAATTCCATTGGATTAGGAACAGATATAGTGACTAGATTTATATAGTGCTCCATAATACTTTACAGCATCTCTGAGCATCAATGACATGCTCTCTCTTCTTTCTTTCTCTCTTTTCTTTCTCTCTTTCTCTCTTCTCTCTCTCTTCTCTCTCCCTCTCTCTTTCTTTTTGTAAGATTATGAGAAAGTTATCATTTTAAAAAGTGATTGAAGTAGCTAACACAACTTGTGCCCATTGAAACAAGTGCAGCTCACTTTCCATATATTGTCACCAAATTATTGATGGTCTCTTTGATTTAGGAATAACAGGAAGCTAGCAAAATTGGAATGTTTGCAGACTCTCTAGTTAGCTGCCATAGGTTGCAGGGAGTGTGTATTTGGTTTAACAGTCTACAATAGTCTGCAAATTGCTTTGAAAACAATCTTTCTCATTCCATACAACATTGGTAACATTGATGAAATCTTTTTAAGATCTTATGCACAAAACTAATTTACAATTATACTAAGCTGATCATTTTGTTGGCAATTTTAGCGTATAAAAGAGCTTAATTGACAGAATAAAATGAATTAAAAGCAAAGTAAGTATTTAAGGTTGGTCACAACCTTTCTTTCTTCTTTTACTGATGGGAAAAGAACTTCAGTGTGATTTTTCAGTGTGAGGTGGTAGGTATTTAAGAATGCCTACTTGTGAAATTTTACACTTTGAAATAGTTTGGTTGTATTGGATGGGACTATTCCAATGTTTTTAGGATTTGTCCATTTGCTACTTTTCCTGGTTTATCCTTCAAAGTTGGTGGTCCAGATGGTTTTTAAAGACTTTTTGTTTTAGATATATATGACAGAATTGTCAACTGATTCTTCTTGCTTTACAATGACAAATGATCCAGTTTAATAATACTCTCTCATACATACACACGTACATGTAAACACTCTCACAAATGATTCTGTTAGTGATGAGAACTCTTTCCAGGCTTTACTAGATACTACAAACACTAAGTGTTATATTGGCGAATGGTAGGTACATTTTAACCCAAATTTTGTTTGTTTCTACAGTTTCCAAATTTAGTTAACCAGCTAAATTGTTTGGCCATACTAATAGAATAGAATAGAATTCTTGATTGGCTAAGTTGATTGGACTCACAAAGGGAATTTGTCTTCAGTGCCTAAGCTCTCAGTGTATATATAAGCAACAAATGATAATCATAATCATAAAATACAATAATCATAGATGCAATACTCAATGATAGTAATAGGATACTAAAGCAGTCAACATAAACTATGAGATACAACAATAAGTATAGTCATAAGAATCTAAGGAAATAGGTTACAGGACAGATGAGAATATCCAAAGCTGATTCTTTCAAAGTTTGACAGAGTTCAGTGGAAAATATTTAAATACATCTTTAACTTTCTCTGTTCATATCTGGGCAATCTTTTTCTAGCATTTTGAAGTGCTTGTTTATTGAATTCATTGCTTTCTTTGGGTTTCTTTGGGGCTTGCTGATTTAAATTGGTTTTATTGCCTTATGTGTATTTTTAATTTTTCTTTTGTAAGGTATGTTTTAATCTATGTATGTTACTCAGAGAACTTTAAATGAATATATATAGTGTATATTATTTTTCATGCTTTCTCCAGAGTCAAAGAATGATGGTTTCCAAATTAGTATTTATAACTTCTTCCCAAAGGAAATTTGAGTGCCACATGCAGATGTCTTAAGGTAGGGTCGCTGTCACCTGTATATGTTTTGATCTCTTGCAGTCAGTAGCATCTGATATGCTCAGGCAACAACCAGGGACCCAATGAAGCTGTTATGAATAGGAACTACCTGCCCATGTGTCAGTTTCCCCTCCCTGGCTAGAGTGGGTACTTATAGTCTCAACTATCATTCATAATTTCCCACCATGATTATTAGAAATGTAAAGTGATCATCACGTTGTAACTGATCATTAATGATCACAAGCGATAGTACTATTTTTTTACTAGGTGTGTGTGCTGTAGAAGGCTATCAGACTTCATTTACTTATAAGAAAAAAAACATTGTTATCTAATGGTTGCTCAGGTGTTTGCTTCTTTTCTCATGAGTCAGGTAAGAAGGAAAAATGCAGCAGCGAACAATGAAAGCCTGATTGTGTTCTATAGAATAACACAATAAGAGAATAACAAGGTTGGAAGGGACCTATATCCTATTTTAGACAAATGCTTGTCCAATCTCTTCTTAAAAGCCTCCAGTATTAGAGCTCACACACACACAAGTCATTATAACCAATCTCTTGCTCTTGCACTTATTATTAGATTCTATTGCCAGAGCCACAGATAAACTATCCATGTCATCACTTAAGTATGACCGAAACAGTCCTTCTGTAGAGATGTAGCAATCCTCACATATCAGTCATATGGATTTCTGTTTACTAATACAAACAGGAAGGAATGTAGCCCAGTGGTAGATCCCATTGGATCATGTCTATCCTGTATTCTTCTATCATATCTATCTGTAACTTCAAATGAACACCATTGATGAGCTCCAGATACTGTATGAGGACAGATGAAAATTCTGTTAGAATTGTTAAAATAGCAGGCCGAAAGTTCACTGTATCCTGTGGGATGTACTTTCAGTAACAGCATGAGAGAAATCCTTTCATAGTTTTAAAAGCTTAGTAAAGTGCAGAATTATTCCCCGACAATATGTTTAGGTTTCCCTTTTTATTCTTCTTCTACATTGGTTCCTCTTTTCCCCAGCCCCCTCCTCTTTCTTATAGCACCTTTGGTAGCATTTGTTGCAGATTTTAATGTCTTCCTTGTGTAAAACTGGGGGTGGGGGTGTTACTTCCGTATAAGGTTTTATATGGAACTCAGGCTGTTAAGGTGAAGAATTCCTGGTGGTGGTGGTAAGATTATCCAGGGATGATGGGGTAAAGGATTGTCACAAGGCAATAAAATGTCTTTTAACACAAGCCTGGCTGAATGTTTAAAGTCACATTTGATGTTTCTAACAGTAACTTGTGTTTCCTTTACGCCCATCCATTATCCAGGTGTTTTTGTTGCACCAAGTGGGAAAATAAAAGTAATCACCCTAGACAGCTGGGGCCTCCATGGGAGCCAAGGTGCAGGATAGAGGGTTGGAACAGCTGGAGAAAGGACCCTTGCCTCTCGTTATTTTATTATTACAGAACAAAAACAAAAGGTGATTATTTTAAAGAGATTTTTACAACTTATTGAGGAAGTAATACTCCTGGAAAGTAGGGATCTTTTTGCATATCCTCACATGCTATCTTTATGTTCCAGAGGCATATGCTTGGCTGCTTTGGGAAAGGAGGATGCTCCCCCTGGAGAACGCCAGGGGTTATATTGATGTTGCATATTTTAGCTTCTTTTTAGAAACAGCACTATAAACTGAGGCTTAGTTCCCCCTCTCCCCAGTAAGTAGAGCACATCAGGAGCCTATCTAACCAAAGCCTCCTCCAGACAAAAGACATTTTTTTGCATATTGAAAACTAGCATGCCAGAAAGAAGATGAGAATTTGTCTCTCAGACATTTACTCTTCTTCGTAGATTAAAAAAAAATATGTTACGGACATTGTGTAATTGATGCAGCCGAAAATGCTTCTGGATTCTAGCCACTCTATTTCATTCTACTTTGTCTCTGGGTCTGTCCCACTGCCAATCAAGATAGCCTCAAGCGTCTCCTAAGTCTGTGGATCTTTCCCTTTAGTTGACTGGTTTTCCATTCAGCTGGGATCCCCCAGTTTAAGGAGGTAGAATTAGAGAACATTCCCAACTGTATTTTGCAGTGGAATGGCACAGATTGCAACAATTCTTAGCTATTTGGGGGACTCAACTAGATAATCTCTATTCTTTCTCAACTGTTCAGTTTCACAGAATAGAGAAAGGGTAAATGCTACGGAAATGTCTGCCAACAATCTTACAGTAAGACTGATTTTGCTTTAGTTGGATGATCTCTATGGTGTGTAGCACCAGTGCAGACATTAATCTTTAAACAAGGTAAACAATGTATGGAGACGGAAAAGTCCTGAGGGATGGGAGATAATTTTTCTAAAGAATTTTCCTGTGCTTTTTAAAACCATTGCAGACCCGGATTTTGCTTTCTCCCATTCCCAAATACTTGAGTGTTCCTAAATGCATTAGGATCTCAGTTGTGAGATCCCACTACTGGAAAAATACATTATTTGAGAACAGAGAATGAGAAGAGGAGGAGGAGGAGGAGGGAGGGAAGGAAGGAAGGAGGGAAATGCTTTAATTAGGATTCTTGGACTATGAAATGCATGCTTTCTTAAGGCCAGACTAAGACTGATGGTTTTACTCTAGCTCAAAGGGAAGATGGAGTGATTTACTCAAAGTAGAGGGTGTGCATATGTTTTAGTGGCCATAGCTCACAATGCTATATATATATCTATATATAAGTGAGCTATGGCCACATCTACTTTGAGAGAGAGAAAGAGAGAGAGAGAGAGAGAGAGAGAGAGAGAATCATGAGGTAATTACTTTAATGGTCTTAGCTTTAAGCATTTTAACATTTGTTTATTTCAATAATTCTATTTGTGCCCTGCTTTTCTTCTTGAGGGAGCCCAAAGCAATGCATTAAAACAGTATAAAGTGAAGAATTTAGTTGAATAACACTTAAAATGAAAAAGAACACACCAGCAAGGCAGTTAATATGAAAGTAGTTGGTTTTTATTGTTACTGTTGTGTTTTTATTATTTTACTGGTTTTTATTGTGCCCTGAGATTCACTGATAAGAGGGTGAACTATGAATATTTTAACAGATCTGGCATCAAGATCCAGTGTTGCTGCTATCTGATCTTTCGGTGGGGATTTAAGACATTTTGATACACTGCTCCTTTTAAGTCTTTCTCCCATTTTCCCTTTGTGTTTTTAGGAAGACTCAGTATTTTAGGAAACAGCTTATGGCCAAGGCAGAAAGGATTTTCTTGCTGCATCTGATTTTCCCTGGGTTTCAGGCTACTATTTTGTTTGTGAAAAGGGTTAACAACTCAGTATTGCACTTCTTCACTATACTAATATGCATGTTGGCTATTTTCCATAGCATGTTGAGTTACACTTAATGAAGACTATGCTAGTTGCTTCTTGGTGTGGAAAATGAAGATGGGCTCCCAAAAAATAGAAGGGCCAAGGCATTTCAAGTATCAAATAAGAGCAAGTGCAACTCTAGTACATGCTTGCCTTTGGCTTAATCATACACTGACATGTCCAGTGCTTTATGAATGGTTAGTTAGGAAGATTTTCTTCTGCTAGTGGACCTCCATGTCTTCTGCGTGCAGAAGAGCTCTTTTGCTGAATTCCACAAAGTCTAATAAAGAAACCTCTTCAGTAGAATGCATGTTATCTCTGGAAAACTAGAAATCACTTTTATTTTGTCCTGATAAATATGCATTCAGTAGACAGAGATATGGATAACAGTCTAATACAGTGATGGCGAACCTATGGTACGCGTGCCACAGGTGGCACGCAGAGCCATTTCTGGCGCTGCCCTGTCAGCTCCAGCGCGTGCAAGCGCGCTGGCCAGCTGATTTTTGGCCTTGATTTTCGCCATTTTTTCACCCTCCGGAGGCTTCAGGACGCTTCCCTAAAGCCTCCGGAGGGTAAAAAATTGGCCCAACAAGCAAACCGGAAGTACGTTCCCGAACTTCCGGTTTGCCCGTAGGACTGTTTTTCGCTTTCTGGAGGCTTCCCTGAAGCCTCCGGAGGGTGAAAAACAGCCTAACGGGCAAAACAGAAGCCCCGTTGGGCCGTTTTTCACCCTCTGGAACCTTCTAGAGGGCGAGAAATGGTCCAATGGGGGGGACGCATGCGCAGTGTGCGTGGGGGGGTTGTGTGCTGCCATTTTTGCCACTAATGGTAGAGGTAGTCCTCAACTTACAACAGTTTAATGACTGTTCGAAGTTACAAGGGCGCTGAAAAAAGTGACTTATGACCGTTTTTCACACTTATGAACATTGCAGGATCCCCACAGTCACATGATCAAAATTCAGATGCTTGGCAACTGACTCATATTTATGATAGCTGCAATGTCCTGGAGTCATGTGATCACAGTTTGTCACTCTCCATCAAGCAAAGTCAATGGGGAAGCCAGATTCACTTAACAAGCATGTTACTAACGTAACAATTTCACTTACACTTAACAACTGAGGTAAGAAAGGTCATCAAATGAGGCACCCTCACCTAACATCTGTCTCACTGAACAACATAAATTTGGGGCTCAATTGTACTTGTAAATTAAGTGGTGGGTTACTGCCGGTTTGGACCGGTTCGCCAGAACCAGTGGCAGGAATTTCCCCCCGCTCACCGAACCGGCAGTGACGGCCATGTCCCTGAATCAGTCCTCTGGCTGAAAATCGCTCCTCTGGCTTCAAATTGGCCGAAAAAGAACCCTTTGCGTATGCACAAAGCCTTCTCTGCACGCGCAGAGGGATTTTACCCGGAATTAACGGGATTAATGGAATTAACACGCAAAATGTGCACTTCTGACATGGCCCGAATTGGTAGGGAAGGTAAGAGGAACCTACCCCTGAAGGACTGACTACCTATTATTTTCTTATTATAAATGTATTTTATGATAGAATGCATATTGTCATCTTTTATATATGACATGGGAGATTTTTGACTGGATCTCCCAAGACATTTGAAATAGGAAGAAGAATTTAACGTATCAGTGGGAGAAGAGCAGTCACATTTTCCCAATCTAATTCAGATCTGTTCCCTCTAGTTACAAAAGGTACTTATACTACTGCAAAGTTATTTTGTGTGGTGTCTGGAAAAATATTACAGCCTTTTTAGTCTGACTTTTGAGATTCAGGTTCTGCACAGGAGTAGACCCACCCCACCCTTTTTAAAATGGCTAGTAGCTATGACCAGTCTAGGTTTAGTTTTTTTTGTAAGTGTAAAACATCTCTCAGCAGGTAGCTAGAGAGGGGCCTTCCTTTGCTCTGAATATCAGCAACTTCCTTTAAAACTTCAAAGCCCCTTTCCCCCTAAGGTCTCCAGTTCC
Organism: Pseudoxenodon macrops; assembly: GCA_032467955.1. Taxonomy (NCBI): domain Eukaryota; kingdom Metazoa; phylum Chordata; class Lepidosauria; order Squamata; family Pseudoxenodontidae; genus Pseudoxenodon; species Pseudoxenodon macrops. Next base: position 22,738 of record JANHFT010009421.1, read on the forward strand.
AAAGCGAATGAAAAGGTATAATTAAAATGCCTTTCAGCAGAACTCATAAATCAGTTTACTAATATGGTAAACAGTTTGCATATGTCTGTAGGGAAAGGGAATAATGGGGCGGTAAATAGTTAAGAGTTTCATTCCCTGCTAATAGATACATCTAACTTTGGCAGGAGAATATGCTAATGTTAGATGTATTTACTACGATTGCTTGGATTTAGGCATACAATTTGGAAAATGTCTTTTGTGATACCGATTGAGGATCAAAACTAATGTTCTGTCAGTTTGCTCACTAGTTTGTTTTCTTTCTTTCTTTCTTTTTTATTGCTAAATAGCCAGTATATAGTAATGAAAACAAAAAAATACAAAAGCAGTTAAGTACTTTGCAGAGAACCAGAATGGTGACCAGAGGCGGCTGGCCTACATTAAGGAAGCTTATCAATCACATATGTGCTATATGTTTTATTTATTTTAATTAAGTTTTGAGGCTGCCTGACTTGATAATAATTCTGGGTAGTTTACAATTAATAGGGAAAAACTGCATAGATAAAAAAAAAACACCCCGCAACTGACTGAAAGACACTAAAAGAAAGAGCAAAACTCCATGGGGATCTGCAGTCACCCTATACCAAGGCCTCAGAGAACAACCAATTTTTTAATGATTTTCTGAATGCCATTAAAGGAAGAGCAATATGAATCTCTGGGGGGGATGTCATTCCAGAAGGCAGGCATTGCAACTGAGAAGGCAGACTTCTTGGGATCTGCCAGGTGACACTGGTTAATTGACAGGACCTGGAGCATGCCCATTCTGCCTGACCTCACTGCAGAGGCAGAAACATTTGGAGGCCAGAGGTCACTCAAGTAGCCGGGGCTGTCACCAAGGGCTTGATAATTATCATCTTGTATTGCAGCCGGAAGCAGACTGGTAACCAGAGCAGCTTTGAAAGCAGTGAGGACATGTCAATGTTAGGCAACACACCCATTATACCACAATCTTGAGCTACAAATATTCTTTTCTGTTGATGCACCCGTTACTGCTCATGTTGCTCTTGTACACATGAAATAGAATAACTTTTGAATTTTAGAAGAATGGGTTTGAATCCTTTTCATATCTTTCCCCCCTTTTTTACAACCCTGTAATCCATTTGTGATATACATACGTGCATGTATGTATATCACATGATGTATGTATAGCACAAATTAAATATGAGTCAGCAGTGTGCTGCAACTGCCAAAAAAGCCAATGCAATTCTAGGCTGCATCAAGTTCATGAGAAGTGATAGTACCTCTTCATACCACACTAGTGAGACCACACTTGGAATAGTATGTCAAATTCTGGTCATCACAATGCAAAAAAGATACTGAGACCTTAGAAAGAGTGCAGGGAAGAGCAACTAAGATGATAAGGTGTCTGCAGGATAAATCATACAAGGAATGGTTAGGGGAATTAGATATGTCTAACCTAATGAAGAGAAGGGTTAGCGGTGACATGATTGATGTCTTCTGGTACGTGAGGGGCTGCAGAGAAAGGTGAAGGTTAACTTATTCTCCAAACCTCCTTTGAGTAGAACAAGAAGCAATGGGTTAAAGAGAGATCCAATCTGGAACTAAAAGAAACTTCCTGATAGTGAGAACAAGTAACCAATGGAATAGTGTCCTGGAGCTGTGGATGCTCCATCACTGGAGATTTTCAAGAAAATATTGGACAGTTATTTGTCTGGGATGATAGAAGGTTTGCCATGGTCAGAGGGTTAGACTATCTCCAAGGTCTCTTTCAGCCCTATAATTCTATGTGTATTTACAAGTTTTGGAAAGGTTTGCTAATTTGGAAGGATGTTTTGGAAACAGTCTTAGTTAAGAGAGGTGATTTGCTTTGTCTGCTTTCATTACATCATATTAAAGCATCTCCAATCCTACAGTCTGGAATTTAAAAAGAAACCACTCATCTATCCTGTGATTTTCTGTGTAAGAGGTTAACTACATAAAGAGCTCAAAGTGAGCCATTGAAGTTGCATAGGTCTGTTGGAGAACACTAGTATTAACTATAGATGTATACCCAAACTATATTTAATCTTCGTTTTTAATCTTCATTAGCAGCATTGGTTGGGGAAGCAAGTCCAAGGTGATACTTTTCACTGTTACCCTTTTCAAACCCCTTGTTCACGCTGACTCTGAAATAAAGTATGAGGTAAACTCACTTAGTGGAAGAAGAGTATGTGATGTTTTTAAGTCAGCTTTTTGGTGTGCACATCATCATGGAAGAAGCCACATATTACTTGAATTTCTCATCAAATAAAATGCATGATCAAGATTTCCTAATTGAATGCATTTAGGTTTTGCAAATGATGAGAAAGTTGGACTGAAGACAAGCAGTATTTTTGTAGAGCTGAAAGTAGCCCTGCTTTTCCATGATTTAAACTCACGATTTGTTCCATTGTCACTTCATGCCAAAATAGTTGAATAGGCTTTTAATGAAATTGAAAAACCTGACAAACTTACTAACCGAGAGAAAACTGTGTCCACTATGAGAAGCAATGCTTCATTTATAACATCTTTGATTTTCTGAAGTGTATATTCAGCTCTGTTTCTCGTTCTCATATCATCCTGGGCAAATTGCTGCCCAATCCTTTTTTGAAACCTCCACAGAAGGAACACCTATAGAAGACAAGTTGTTGCACTACATAATAGCTCTCACAGACAGGAAATTGCTTCTTTTTTCAGGTTTTTTTATAAAATGATTTCAGATCACTCATTCTGATTTTACCTGGGGTGCTATGGAGACATCCTCACCTCCCTTGACATCCCTTCAAATAATGGAAAATTGCTGTTATGCCATCCCTTATTCTTCTCTACTTTATAATACCCATTTTTAAAACGGTTTTTCATACATTTAACCTCTGAATCCCAGCCAGTCCATTTGCTCTTCTCTGTAACTTTTTTAGTTACCAAGCATCTTTCTTGTTTTATGGCAAACTGGAGCCACTGTTCCAGGTTTGATTTGATTAGTGCAGCATAAAGGCAGTATGGCAACTTTGCATCAATTTGTCACTGAATCTCTGTTGATGGAGCCCAAGACTACATTGCCTCCTTTGGTAGCTGTGATGGTGATAAATAAATAAATATAAATGAGTGCTGTAATAAATAAATAAATAAAAACGAGTGTTGCTTGCTCATGCTTAATTTATGAACTATCAGGACATATCATTCCTGGAGGTACTACCACTACTGAGTCTGGTATCTAACATGGCGTAAGGACTCCTGCCTTGGGCAGTGGGTTGGATTAGAAGACTTCCAAGGTGCCTTCCAACTCTATGATTCTTTGATATCTTCTGCTTGGTTGGATGGTCAATAGTACATTTTTCTAATTATGATTAGAGACACAAAAAACTATAGAGAGGCTAACAGGATAAGTTTTTTTTAACGTTTAGGTGTTCTGGTATGCACAGTTCTTTCATTATAAGATTTTGAAATGTAGTTGTGGTTTCAATAAAAAATATCTGCAAATAGTAAGTTTGTTTCAGAGCAGGATAAACTTAAGTATATTAGACTTTGTTAGGAATGAGGGAAGATGTGTTTAGATTACTGTTTAATGCATTCCAGGATATAGCTTTTGTTGCTCCTTTTATATTTGGAGGCATTATCTTACAAAAAACAGGCATTATGCATTATCTTAAAACAAATCAGGTAAAATCTATATAATTGACACATTATTAAGAAGAAAGTATAAAATTTACATTAAAGGACATTGCTTCCTCTCCCAAATATTAAATTAGGATGGTGCATCCCCAAATATTTACATTAAAAATATATAAAAGTACACATTCTCTGGCAGACTCTTTGTTTTTTTTAACATAGCTTGCTACAGAAAAATAATGAAAAACTGGTGTTAAAAAATGAGATGTGAAGTGATATTGAACAGGCTGGATTTGTCCATCCCTAGTTATCATTGTTTTTTAAACGGAGAGCTAATTAAAAGGCAAGTACACGAGCAGTTATCAAGTGCACCGCAAGCTCTATTGTTAGTGCCTGATAATCATTTTCACGCTGGGCATTATAGAGTGATGGGGCTTATTATGGCTTATTAATCAGCTATGAAGGGTCTGCCAAGGACTCAGATGATGCTTAAGTGTGTGATAGCCTAATACATTCATATGTAATCACAGCCAAGGAGGAGATTGTATAGAATGGTATTTCTCTCATATCTAACAGCTAAGTTACAGTTCACACTTGAACCCTAAAATATTTCTTTTTAAGTATTTTTTAAAATTGCTGTACAGAAAAATTTCAGGCTGCCAAGATCTACTTTTTAAAAAATTGGAACTCTGAAGTTCTAATAAACCAATGAACAGGAGCAAGGTTATGCTAAATTCTTTGATCTGGGAATGGAATGTTCCTGAGAACTCTGGAACTTTTTGTTTCCCTCTAGATCAGGGGTGTCAAACTTAAGGCCTGGGGGTTGGATCTGGCCCAGGGAGTACTTAGATCTGGCCCACGGGGCCGCCCTGAAAACAGTGAAGGACTGGCCCGTTCTGCCAGCAAAAGTGGGCTCCCGAACTCCATTTTCGGCTGCCATGGCCGCCTGCAACCCTCTGCCAGTGAAAACTGATCTCCTGAGCTCTGTTTTCACTGGCAGAGGGATGCAGGAGGCTGTAGCAGCTGAAAACAGAGCTCGGGAGCCTGTTTTCACTTGGGCCACCACAGGCGCACCAACAGGAGTGACATTGAGCTGGCCATGCCCACCTGGCCACGCCCACCCCAGCTCCCCCGAGCTCAAACACAACCCTGATGCAGCCCTCAATGAAATCAAGTTTGACACCCCTGCTCTAGATCATATTGAATCTCCCCCACCAAACCATGTTATTCCAGGGATGGTTCAGAAATTTTGGGAAGTAAATCTTCCCCAAAATAAAGTCATTTAAGGTGTTCTGGGGTGGTCTAGTTCTGAAACAAACTGGAGCACTATACCTGCAAGATCTTAAATCACTTTTAGTTTGAAGGATTCACTCCTGAAAACCATCTAACCTTGTAAGTCCTTGTTTCAGGGGTGCATTTGACGAAGTCCAGGCGGAAATGCAATTAGAATCGGAAATTCTCTAAAACATTCTATTCTTCCAGTAATAAATTTTGTGAATCTCTGAACTGGAGACTTGTGCAAAAATCATGCACTTAACAATTTTAGTGTTATGAGGTCAGAATTCAATATTTCAATACCCCAATATTTAATTTTTAAAACTTTTTTTTGTATTCTTTGGTCTTGACTTATTGTGTTTCTGTTCTTGTTTTTTTCCCCAGGACCCACAATTATCAGCTTTAATTTTTGACAAGCTTCAAGTGCCTGAATGTTTACAGAAACTTAGGAGTGAAGGGGAAAGCAGGTGTGATGTTTGTGCTGCCCACCTGAATCAGCTGAAGCAAGAAGCAATCCAGGTCATCCACAATCTTGAACAAGCCAGCTGTCAAGATGCAACAGAAACCCCCACAAATGCTGCGGCAATGGCTGCTGTGATACCAAGATTGACCTCCCAAAACATGGTCAGTGTCTCTTCTCAGAGGGACTTGTCCCTCATGGCTGGACAGGGGGGTAGACAGCCTGGCAAAACTACGAGCTTTTTCTCTGGGACGGAGAGGAAGAAGGGACTAGGGTGGCCACAAGGTGCAGGTGGCTTCCCAAACTCCAGCGTTCAAGTGACAGTGGCTCCCAGTGGCCTTAGTGGGGCATTGAGCTCAGTAACGATCCAGGCTCAGCAGTACCTTGAAGGGATGTGGAGTATCTCCCGAGTAAACAGTTTTCTTCCTCAAGCTTGTCTAGTAAGTAACTGCCTACTGTTTCTGATATTCCACATAGTTACAGGTTTCGTTGCCTCTGTCTTGAAAGCTTTTACCTATCACGGGGCTTTTTAAAAGTCTGAAAAGGGATCCAGGAGTTGGGATGTTCACTGAATCCCATTTTTTTCTTTATTCTGTCAACACATTTTTTCTTTAATTGTTCTTTACCCAATGAAATCAATAGCCCAATTAACTGGGTATGTAATGCTGAACTATATCTTGGAATGAACTTATTTAATAGATTTTTATACTTTATGGTATTATTTATTTTATTTTATTTATTTGTCAAATACATATAAGATAACAGATATAGGTATAAATATGATTATGAATACAGCATAAGGATACGAATACATGGGGGCAGTAGGACAGGGATGGTAGGCAAGTTAGTGCGCTTATGCACGCCCCTTACAGACCTCTTAGGAATGGGGTGAGGTCAACAGTAGACAGTGTAAGATTAATGTTTTGGGGGTTTGGGGAAATAACCACAGAGTCAGGTAGTGCATTCCAGGCATTGACCACTCTATTGCTGAAGTTGTATTTTCTGCAATTGA
>JANHFT010009422.1:2762-13014 GCA_032467955.1 Pseudoxenodon macrops
AAAAACTTTTTTTCTTATTTACCTCTTTGAAATCTTGGTGCGTCTTATACACCGGTGCGTCTTATAGTCCGAAAAATACGGGTATGTGCATATTGTATCTTTCAGACATTTGTTTCTTGCAGAAGTACGTACTATCCTCCATTGTTCTGCAAGAGGAGTTGTTTACTGTTTTGGTGCGTTATTATATTATATTATATCCTTTATTATATTACTATAAAACAGAGGTGGGTTCTAAATCTTGTTACTACTGGTTTGCTTAGGGGCGTGCTGTGGCCATGCATGTGCTTTGCGCGCTGTGTGCACATGCACAGTGCTTTAAAAAAGCTGCACATGCGCAGAAGCAAAATCCAAGATGGCAGCACCTATGGCGCCACCAAAAGAACCAGCTCGGGGGCATGGCAGGCCCGTGTTCCTAACAGTTCTACCAAACTGTGCCAATAAGTTACTAACAGTTCGGTAGAACCGGACCGAACTGTTAGGAACCCTCTGCTACAAAACATATGTAATACATTATATTATTTTGATATATATTGGCTATTGTGTTTATATAATCTAAACCTTTACAGATAGAAAAGGGTAGTATATCAGTATTAACCATGATCAGAAATGCCAATATTTAATATAAGATTGTTTAGAATATAATATTAATGAAAAATTGCAAATAACATCAAAATATTTGTTGTACAAAACAATAAAGGTTTCTGTTTGAAGTGAAATATTTAATACTGAGGTTCTTACTGTATTGTTACTTACTATTACTTGAGCATTTGCCAATATCAAGGTTTGCACTAATGATGTCAGCACTTTGCAACTCTTCTGTGTTGGGGATCTAGCACTCTGGACTTCTACTATGCTTGGTCTGAACTTCACTCAGCTGATGATGATGATTAGTAAATTCTGAAACTTACCATTATCATTGACAAATTTTACCATAGACACAGTTCTGCTGCTGCTGCAGACCTTCTCCTCTGCCTTTCTTAGCATCTTCTTGGGATCGCTTTCTTTCAGGCCTTCTTTCTCAGCTTTTCTTTTTCCTGTTTTTCTTCCATGTTGCCACCTTTTATGAAGTAATGGAAATCATTTTGAAAGGACTAGAAGTGGAGGGAGGAGCACAGAGGCCACCTGATCTCTATTTACATGTATTTGTAATCATTGTTGAACATGGTTGTCCTATTTTGTCAGTGTCCTAGTGGCTACAAGCAAGATGAATGGATTCCTTCTCTGGCTTTGCTGTCATGCCCATTCCACCATCTGTAGCCAACAGGGAAACATCTAGTAATTAGGGCACTGTAGCAGGAAACAATGGGCCTCACTTTACGACTTTAGAGTGGTCGATCTACCAACCTGCACCCCATTTAAGCTAAAGTAATGTGAAATAAGTGAATAAGAAGACCTCAACATGGAAATCATGCCAAACCAAACGTATTCCATTCTTTGACAAAATGATTAAATTAGAACACCAGTGAAATGCTGTGGACATTGTATATTTAGACTGCAGCAAGGCATTTGACAAAGTTGACCACAAGCTACTTCTTGATAAGCTAGAAAAAAGTGGGATAGATAGCATTACGTCACATGGATTTGTAACTGGTTGACAAATCATACTCAATGAGTAGTCCTTAATGGTACTACATCTACATGGAGGGAAGTAAGCAGTGGGGTACCACAAAGTTCCATCTTAGTTGCAGTACTCTTCAATATCTTCATATATGACTTAGATGAAGGAATAGAAGGGGAACTCATCAAATTTGCAGATGATATTAAGCTGGCAGGAATAGCCAGCACCCTGGATGACAGGCTCAAGATCCAAATAGATTTCAACAGACTTGAACACTGAGCCCTATCTAACAAAATAAAATTCAACGTAGAGAAAAGTAAAGTCTTACACTTAGGCAAGAAAAACCAAAAGTACGCATACAGATTAGGCAAACCCTCGCTTAATAGCAGTAACTGTGAGAGGGATCTTAAGAGTCATAGTGGACTATCAATTAAATATGAGCCAACAGTCTGTGGTGGCAGCCAAAAAAGCCAATGCAATCCTAAATTGTATTAACAGAAGGATTGAAACAAGATCACATGAGATACTCTATAAAGCCTTAGTAAGATGACACCTAGAATACTGCATCCAATTTTGGTCACCACACCATAAGAAAGATGATGAGACTCCACAAAGAGTGCAGAGAAGAGCAACAAAGATGATTAGGAAGCTGGAGGCTAAAACATATGAAGAACAGTTGCAAGAATGGACATGGCTAGTCTACTGAAGAGAATGACCAAGGGTGACATGATAGCAGTGTTCCAATATTTGAGGAAGTGTCACAGAGAGGAGGGGGTCAACCTATTTTTCCAAAGCACCCAAAGGCCAGACGAGGAATAATGGATGGAAACTAATCTAGGAGAGATTCAACTTAGAAATAAAGAGAAATTTTCTGACAGCGAGAACAATTAACCAATGGAACAGCATGCCTTCAGAGGTTATGGGTGCTTCATCACTGGACGCTTCCAAGAAGAGAGTGGGCAGCAATTTGTCAGAAATGATATAGGGTCTCCTGCTTGAGCAAGGGAATGGACTAGATGACCTACAACCAGGGTATCAAACTCTTGTCACAGCATCATCACATGATGTATTGGGACTTTTCCCCCTTCACTAAACCAGGCATGGGCATGGCCAGCATGTTACGCATCTGGCCCACAGGCCGGGAGTTTGACAAACCTGAAAGCCAGATGTGTCACAAGGTCGCTTCCAACTTTGTCATTCCGTAAATAACCCCAAGAGGAGAAGGTTACAGATGCCAATGACTGTAGTCTAAATAGGTTCTGTGTAGTTGGATAACAGAAACTGATCAAGTGCCAAGGAACTTAGTGGATTGATAATTGCCTGAATCCACAAACAGTGGCAAATAAGTAGGAAAACCCCATTTCCTCCTTATGGTACACTGATAAACAAGGCATACAACAAACAATCAATTTAGAATAAGCAAAACATCAAAATATTGGAGGCAGCCCATAATTCAAATGGTCATACAATGAAATTCTAAAAACAAACATTGCCAGCTAATTAAACTAACCATTTTACAATAATTGAATCAGTGAAGCCAATTAAGCATGTAACCCCATCTCCTACTAAAAAGGATTCCATTAAATAAAGAATCCATAAACAACCAAAGATGGAAGCATTATTCTCCAGGCACTGCAATGAATTAAAGTAAGACACATTTCATATTAAAGCTGTTTAGGAAGAAGATATGAGGATAATGTTCTATGGGCCACGGAAAAAAATAGGTATTGTAGGACAAGAGTCTGCCATAGTAAATGGAACTGGGGACATAGTCTTAATCTTCCCTGGAAGAATTCTGTTTTGTTCAGATGGCAGAACAGTAGTCCATTGTTTCTTGCAGAAGTACATACTATGCAATTTATGCAGCCCAAAATCTAAAATGGACATCTCAAAAGATCTTTGACTTACTTTGCTTCTCTTCTTTTTAGTCTGAGTAATGAAATCAAACAAAATACCTGTGTGTGGGTGCATACCCCCCCAGCATAGATGTATGTTATTATCTATTACCCAAATGAAAATTTAACCAAGGGAATGGCATTTCCTTTCCCAATAAAGGGACAACCAGAAAACATATTATGCCTTTTTGCTGAAACCTCATTTTCATCACTTCATTGGGTGATGAATGTTTTCATTTCTTAGTTTACAAGGAACTGCACAATGTGGACTTTTTCACAACTCAGTACATTTCACCCCCATGAAGACGGAACGGGATAGATATTTGAGTAATATGGATGGTCCAATTTGATTGGCGCTGGTAGTATTCTTTTTATAACATAATTTCCCAGGCAGGCTGGCTTACTTCATATATTTATGATTACTGATTTGCAGATCATGGTATGCTGGTAATCATGTTCCCTATATCATTTTTCCTTCTGTTACTTTGTTTGATATAATAAAAAAAAAAAATTAAGAAGGAAAAGAGAATAGAATGAGTATAAAAGTTGGGTGTTAATCACATGAACAAAGAAGAATAGTGTATAAAAATTTTGGGAATGGGTTTGTTTTTTTGTTTTTGTTTTTTTGCTGATTAAGAGTTATTTCCTGTAGTTCTAGTTTAAACACTTTCATCTAAACTAAATGGTTCAAAATAAATCTCTTTGTCTGGACATTATAAGAGCATAAAACTTTTTTTTCTAGATGAAACTATTTCTAGATGAAACTATTAATTTCTCAAGTTCAAGTTAAGATAACGGACTCTCCTTCCTTGGAGTTGTTTAAATTAAGGCTCATATGATTATCAGTCAGAGATGCTATATTAATGGACTCTTACAATGGGCATAGAGGTGATTAAATTGATTGGATTTTTAAGACTGCCCAACTCTGCAAAGACTCAGTGCTTTACAGTGTATAAAATACATACCGGTAATTAAAAACAGTTAAAACATACCCCATGGACAAAACAACGACATTCAAAAAGACCCCATAAACACCCCTAGACAAGGCTTGGGCCAGGGCCAGGTCCCAAGAGAATTCTGGAGAGTAGATTATATACATGATGTATTAAGAGGTTGGGATTTCCTTATAATTAAGAGAAATTTCTATTGCATTGTCGATATAAATGTTTTGTGTGTACTGTACATTGAAGTATTTCAGATCAGAAGTGAACAAAAGTAAACTCATACATCTTCTGAATTGGTCTAATGCAGAAATTGCCCAAATGTGGAATTTTAGTTATGGTAAACAATTTTATTTATTTTTAAATATTTTCAACTTCAGATTTTATAAACACTTAATCGCTACTTGAGGATAAATGAAAGAAAATGGGTGTGTTATCTCTCTCTCTCTCCTTCCCCCAAAGTTCAAGAACAATCTGCTGGGAGCCCTGGTGAATGGTGGTAGGTGGAGTGTGGAATCTCATTCTTCAAATGAAAATGTCAAGATAATCAGATAACGACCATCAGGTCAACAACATAAAAGCCATTGTATCCATTGGCCTCTGCTATTTATGTTTGCATGTTTTAAGATATGTTAGGCAAGACGATGCGTTGATTCCCTGGAATATTTTCTCCTCACCGGCTCAGGGAAAACTTTTGTGACCTTGTGATTTGAAGCTGAAGCGGAATAAGGTTCTTTTGGCTTAACGAGTTTTTGGACTCCGTCCGTTCTTTTTCTACAATCGTTAAAACTGTTTCCTGGAAAGAAGCCTCGTTTTCACCGGACCTGCTTGTCTGGGGGAGAAACCCCTGGATAGAATTGAGCACTTCAATCGTAAAGGTCCCCTGCAATTGGCGTGGGAAGATTGCTTTGCAGACACCTCAGCGCTAAAAGAGCAACGATTCCAGCCCGTAACAACATTTATCTGAGCTCCCTGTTCTGATTGACGCCGCCGGCCTGCATGAGCATGACGTCATGGTGCAAGGCCATGATGTCATGGTGCAGAGTGCGGGCTAGTTACTCACTCGCATCGTCGTGCTGTTTTCTGACCCGCCTGTTCTTACGAGGGGCTGCCGAGAGCAGAGACTGGGTCCTCTGCCCGCACTCGGTTCTCCTCCCACTTCCCTTGGCTCTCAGGGCAGAGACCCCTCGGCTTTATTGAGGGGACTGCTGGTGCCAGAGGGCGCTAAGGTAGCAGCAGCAGCAGCAGCGAGCAAGCAGCAGCAGCAGCAGCAAGCAGCGCTGGGGGAGGAGTTTGTGGTTCAGGGCGGATCCCGCAGAGCGGCTGCTGGTTGCTGGCCGGCTTAGGAGAAAGAGGAGAAAGAAAGAAAGAGGCTGGGCAAGCAGCTGGGCGTCCTTGGTGCTGGCACCGCCGCCCGGGCATGAGGATGGCTGTCGGCGCAGCAGCTGCTCCAGGAGACGGAGGCTCGCCGAATCCCGGTCCCGCTGCGGTCTCTCTGGGCTTGAGCGTAGCTGTGGTGTCCAGCCTGGTCAATGGCTCCACGTTCGTGCTGCAGAAAAAAGGAATCGTGCGGGCAAGAGGACGAGGTAGGGCCCCCTGGTCCCCGTCCCTTCCTATGCTTCGGGTTGCAGCAGAAACGCTCCGGTCTCTTTTGCAACAGCTAGCATCCTCTGCGTGGCTCTCCTCCCACTTGGCCGAGCCCACCCCGGCTTTCGCACGCCGCCTTTCCCGGAGCCCCTGCTTCCCCGGCACGGAGGTCACCCTCCGGGAGAGATTAATCAAAATATTTAACAAACCCAGGCCTCGCGACTGCCTTCCCCGATCAACACAGTGCTTCCAGAGGTGTCGGACTACAACCCCCAGAATTCCCAGTCCTAAATTGGGGAAGCCTGCTTGCTTCGTTCCAAGGCTCTTTGGCTTTTTAGGCAGCTATCAGACCTAAGTATTTAGCATGTCCATTGCGAATACACCTTGCATTCCTTCTCCGGGTTGGGTCAGGGGCACAACCACCATGAAAGCTAACCCTTCAACTCTCCCATCCAGCCACTCCCCCCTCCTTTATTGTTTTCTTCTTCAAGTTTGTAATGATAATCTGTACTTTTTCAAAAGTCAGTGCTTTTATATCTGCATGATGAGTCGTAGGCATTTGATTTGCAAAAGGATTATAACTGAGCCATGAACGCTAAATAAAATCTCCCATATGTCAGGGGCCAGGGGTTCAAAACAGCTTTTTCAAGATTTTGAACGTGATTTGTCCCTTATTCCAGCAGAGGCTATAGTATATTATCAACTCAGTTTAAGTTTGTACTTTGTATTTATAATCTGATTAAAAAAAAAAAACACTAAAGGGTTTCTTATAGAATCACTGAGTTTCGACAAGGCCATTTACACCGGTGTTTCTCAAAGTAGGCAACTTTTAAGACTGACTTCAACTCCCAGAATTCCCCAATAACAATAGCATTCAACCATGCTGGCTAGGGAATCCTGGCAGTTGAAGTCCACATATTTTTAAATTGCCAAGTTTGAAAAATGTTGATTTAGAATGTCAAATCTAATCCATTCGGGAATCCAAAAGAAAACATGCTAGGCAGAAGGTTACCCAGCTTCTGTGTGAATACATTCAATGGAGACCTACGACCTCTCTGGAATAATTGATTCCACTTTCACATTGCACATACTATGAAGACATTTATCCGGATTCTGTCTTCCTGTAATTTGAATTACGTTTATAATCTGGATTTATAAAGCAATAGACAACAAGGATGGTATACCATATAATAATGCATTATATAGATCTGATAATAGTTTCAGAAATAATTTGCTCAGTGGCACATAGAGAAGTTTGTATTAGTAAAACATATAATTCATCCATTACTTCCAAAGGCCTATAGCCGTTTGCACTGTTCTTTGATCTTTGGTAATGATCATTATGTATCCTCACTATAGCAAACAAGGAGGCTCCCAAATCCACATTTAACTGTATTTCTGTTAATGGGCCGTTTTTTACATTCACTGAGAAAGGACTATATATTCTTGTAGGAATGCATAAAATTAAGAGCAGCTATATTCTGAAATCTGATACAAGCAGAAAGGTGATACTGACATTTCTAATATAAGCTCTTGCATACCAAACTGGTCTTTGGGGAAATATTTGTATTTTAGTCTGTTCCCAATTCTGTTACAAGGCCATTAAGCTCTGCATTCCAGAGCAGTAGTATTCTATAGTAAACTAGTTTACCATTGGCTCTATATAGATAGACACAGTACCAAAATATTAAATTCTAAAATCCAGCTATTTGATTGTTTGTGGTTAATAAATGAAATATTCAGACAATAAAGTAAATAGTAATTTATTTTGACAGGTTTCTCTTCAAATTAGAGAGTAACTTGTACAGGTAGTCATTTAGTGACTGTTCAAAGTTACAACAGCACTGAAAAAAGGGACTTATGACCGTTTTTCACACTTAAGACCATTGTAGCATTCCCCAATGGTCACGGTGCTGCAGTGGCACAGTGGTTAGAGTGCAGTATTGCAAGCTACTTCTGCTGATCACCGGCTGTCAGCAGCTTGGCAGATCAAATCTCACCAGGCTCAAGGTTGACTCAGCCTTCCATCCTTCCGAGGTGGGTAAAATGAGGACCCAGATTGTTGGGGGCAATAGGCTGACTCTGTAAACCGCTTAGAGAAGGCTGTAAAAGCACTATGAAGCGGTATAGAAGTCTAAGTGCTATTGCTATTGCTATATCAAAACTGTAACTTAATGGTGGAACATCTGCTTTGCGGCAGAAGTTCTTGTGTTCAAGCCACAGCACTTCCCAGTACAAGTGAAGATGATTCCAGCCTCAAATTATGCAAAGTTGTCATAAATCAGTTTACGTAATATTGAGCTAAGTAGACAAAAGATCTAACTCATCAATACTGTAGATTCTCGTTTCTGTTTTACAAGGGATATGCAAAATGTTTCCATTTGAACTCTTTTTGAGTTCAAAACATTTTGAAGCTTCCCATTTTCAGCATGAAATTCTTCCAGAACAAAATAACTCAAAACTCAAACTTTGCACATGTTTGTGTTCAAAATGCCTTTGCACCCTTCTATTTTACTATTAAATTAAAACCCTCTTCTCACCTCACACTCAGGTGTTTTTCCCCCTCGAGTAGACTGATCTATGTTTCAGAAAAACAGCTCAGTGATTTCCTGTCCATAGTTATCCAAAGACAGAATATACTAATTCTCACACATTGTGGTACCTTTTTTTAAAATGCCCATAATTGGAAGTTGATGGCTGAGGTGGTAAGTCTTAATAACCTGTTTCCTCCTTTACAAGGGGATTTGATTTGGTTATTTTTCTAGTAGGAAAAAAAAATCCTTCTGTACTTTAGTTGATAACAGCTGCTGCTGTAATTCGGCATTCCTGCACTTTTAAGCTTCATATATCTTTTCTTGAAGCACCATGAAATTGAAAAATGTCCAACGCTGGAATGTAGCATGGTATGAAGCATGTAGTTTGATTTGAAGTTGTTTTCTAACTTTGTGTGGAAGCAAAACTGGAGGATGGTCTGAGGCTAGAAGACTGAGGTTGGAAAGGCATATTATCCACCTTTCTTGGAGGCAGATCATGTCCTTTAATTCCTCATCTTACTTACAAAGGAAAAAGCAATTCCTTGCGGTTATGATGAAGTTCTTGAACGTGTGTGGGCAAATGCTCACTCAAGGCTCAAATAGAATTCAAGCTGAGTTAAGCCTGTCAGCCCCGTTCTAGGCATGTTTATGAAAAAAGAAATTCAACGGACAACCAGGAAAATGCTTCTCTCACATCTATGGTGAATAATAATGCAGTGGGATTCTGTGAACTGGTAAATGATTCTAGCATAGGCTGCTGCAGTTGAGATGTTTACTACTGCGATTAAAAAAATAATAGTGGAGAAGCTGCTAGGATGATCTTATCATAAAAACTTGTGTTAACTTTGCAAAATGCACTGCCTAAATGTTCTTATTGTGACGATTGTGCACTTCTAAAAGCAGAAGTAGATCTGAGTGCTCTTAGCTGTTTTGTTGATTTCCTTCTTATAGTTACAATTTAAGAAGCAGTGTTAACAAACTATCTGCTAAATTAAGCAGCCTGTGTCAAAGAATTCAAAAACTGCAGAACCTGGTGAAAACCTTCCAGACATTGTTGTAATAAGCACTGAATCCAAGGCATCTGGAAGTAAAATGCAAGCAAAACTTGGGCAGTTAATTTATTTCTGAATGATGAAATCAAGTCATGGTAGAAACTGACATTAATAATATTTTCAATTGTATTCCCCAGAATGCTATTAACAGAATGATACTGTGCACTCTATTAACACATTAAGTACTAGATCACAATTCACTGCCTGAAATTTGATTCAAAATTTGACATATGCCATTACTTGATCAAAAATCTATCCAAATAACCATCCATGTAATTCTTCATTCTTCATGAAAACAAGCTAATTGATGAATGTGGCTTTCTATTTCTTGCCCTTCATCTACTTCACCTTCTGGCTTTCAAATCTACCATGTTCTAATCATCCTCCATAGGTGTTAATATAAGAGTTGATACTGGATTTCCCCCACATCATAGTTCATCTTAAATCTGAATTTATGGAATTCAGAATTCTATCAAAAGGCCTTCTGGGGATTGTGTAAGTGTGCTATGTGTAATGAAAATAATAAATGAATTAATTTCTGACAGTTTACATTATGATAGTCATGGTGGTATAGATAAAGGACATAATTAAAGGTAAAGGTTTCCCTTGCACATATATGCTAGTCGTTCCTGACTCTAGGGGGCGGTGCTCATCTCCGTTTCAAAGCCAAAGAGCCAGCGCTGTC
>JANHFT010009422.1:13114-34023 GCA_032467955.1 Pseudoxenodon macrops
GCTGACTCTGTAAACCGCTTAGAGAAGGCTGTAAAAGCACTATGAAGCGGTATATAAGTCTAAGTGCTATTGCTATTATTCACATTTGGATGTTTGACAACTGACTCATATTTATGACCGTTGCAATGTCCCAAGGTCATGTAATCCCCTTTTGTGACCTTCTGATTAGCAAAGTCAATGGGAACATATTCACTTAACAACCATGTTACTAATTTAACAACTGCAGTGATTCACTTAACAAATGTGGCAAAAGAAGTCGTAAAATGGGGCAAAGCTCACTTAACAAATTTCTCACTTAATAATTTTGGGCCTCATTGTGGTTGTAAGTTGAGGGCTGCCTGTATTCAAGGTATCTTCAGTACCTTGATAATTTTTGTCAAGTAATCATTAATTCAATTAATTGACCAACTGCATTACCAGTTTTATTTACTGGTAGACTTAACGGATAATCAATATGCAATATACTTGTTCCATTCTGGAGAAAGTGAGAACTAGTATAGAACTATTCCCATGCTTGCAGAAAAAAACTGCAATATATAAATTAATTTGCTTGTGAATACAGACTTTTTTGCATTGCATTACTTAAGAAATGTAGTTGGAAACCCACTGAAATGATGGTTCCGTTCCAATATAGCAGGAATGTATATTTAGGTTGTATTAGGTTATATTGTATTAGGAACTGGAAGATCCAGGTAAAAATCAGCAGTAGATTTATTCTACCTTACAGTAGATTTATGCTCCTAGGAAGAATAATGAAATTATGAGTAATTAAACTGAGAGATATTATCCACTTTGTTTGGACAAGAATATGGTGTAATATAGTTTACTTAATCAATGCCTATCACATGGCCTACATGGTGGCTTGTGTACTTTGATATCCCACATATACAGAACCATGATTATGTCTTGGCAGGGGAAGTTACAACAGTTTACATACTCAGTTATTTTTAAGTTCTCAAACATAAACCTTATATACTGACTTGATTGGCCTAACGTTTGAAGTCATGTTTTGGTTTGACTCCTGACTTCTCATAAACTATAGATTAAATTGTGGTCAACGAAGAGTCTTAGCCACTAGTTATTTGATGTAAACAACTTTTAACCACATCCAGCATACAATCTAAGCCCAGCTTAGTGCTTATCTTGCAGTTAAGCAATTATATGACTCTTCCAGGAAAATGAGATGGGATAGAAGAGCAATGTCAAATTATAACCACATATGCAGCAGCATTTCTGTTGTTAGTGCTTTGTTAACTCTTGCTGACTTGTATGTGTTATTTACAAAAAAATAATGTCATTATATACAGGTACAATATCAAACACATTGGGCAATATAAAGTTGAAACTGATTTGTCTTCAGGAATTTTATCCTTTAAAATTTCCCCCTTTCATAACTGAGATATAGGAATAACTCAAGTAGCATAGAAATATCACAAAGCAATTTAAAAATAGAAAACAATGTACTGTTTGTAAAAGAAAAGATCTGTTTGCTTGCTTCAGGAATTCATTTTACTTGATTTGTACAAGCAGCTAATTATTTGGAGCTCATCCTCACCAGCTGACAGTATTTTGTACTCGTCTAGCATGTCTAGTTTGCATTTTCCACAGTCACTTGTCATAAATTCATGTTCCTCCACTTTTGCTCTGTGTAAACAATTTGAAACAAAAAAGTAAGATTGGATTTTTCAAGAGCCTATTTGGTTCACTTGTCATTTCTTTTGTTTTCTTTTAAAGATTATGAAAGTAATGAATGATATGCATCAGTTTTTGTCAGGCTTTTTTAAAAAAAGAAATACAATTCAGAAACTAGCAAGAACATAAGAATCTACTAGATTGAAATTTAACCCAGCATTTTGTTTATCATAATGGCCAATCAAGTTCCTTTGGACTTTGTAAGTCTTTTCTGAACATAGAAACACCCACTCTATCACTGTTATTATTTTATTTTATTTATTTATTTATTTTGTCAAGCGTATATATGATTACAGAAAAAGTGTAGACATGATTGTGAATACATAAGATGTATAAGCATGATTATGAGTACATGATATTTTATTTTAGGAATACATGGAGACATTAGGAGAGGAACAGTAGGCACACTGTGTTTTTTCCCCCACAGTGGCATTTGGCCAGACCTCTTAGGAATGGAGCTTATCCTGTCAACAGTAGACAGTCTAAGGTTAAGGTTTTGGGGGTTTGGGGAAGAAACTATAGTGTCAGGTAATGTATTCCAGGCATTGACTACTCTGTTGCTGAAGTCGTGTTTTTTGCAATCGGGTTTGGAGCGGTTTACATTAAGTTTGTATCTATTGTGTGCTCGTGTGTTGTTGCGGTTGAAGCTGAAGTAGTCATTGACAGGTAGCACATTGTAGCAGATAATTTTGTGTGCTACACTTAGGTAGAGAGGCAGGGTCCCTCAAATCCATCATAAACATTGAGTCTTCAAGACTTAATAGATCTATTCTCCATACAAGCCTTTAGCTTTCTTTTAAACTCAGTCAAGTCAATGGAAATATATGTAATACATTATTCAGAATAATCATCCATCCAATACATTCTACTGTACTTTTTAACTCCATCGATTGGATGATTTCTTGTTCTATTGTCTTGACAGAGTGGGAAAACAGATTAGACTAGCATTAACAATGTCAATTTTACAAAGAAGGGTTAACTATTCACATTCCTCCTCTTCCTGGGGGGGGGAAGCATTTGGAAAAGTACATTTGAGACAACCATGACCTAGATAACTGAGAACCTCTGTAGACTTTCAGCTATTCACATTAGTTCACATTCACATTGGGCTTCATGCCTTTCTTTACTGAATTCTTACAATCTGCTATTTTTACTGCTCAAATACTGAAATCCTAAACAATGCAAATATTGCATAAAAGATGGAAGTTGGGTTCTGATTAGGTAATACTGAATTGACAATAATTGTTTGTGCTTTCAAAATACCTTCCAGTGTTTTCTGTACTATATTAGATTCAGACACAAAGTGGCAGTTAAGCAGATGTGCTTGTAGAACCTTCATCTCCTTTACAGGTTTTATTCATTTCTATAGAAGATGAGAACAGGTTACCTCTTGAAAAGGCCTACCAAGATTACAAAAAATATTTCAAATCTTAGAAACAGGTGTAATGGTTATGTTACATTCTACGAGAAACAGAATATCTATGCATTTTTAAACAGTTCAAATTCAGCTTTTGCATAAACATTGAAAGCATAGGTAAATATACTGTATGTTTATAGCCATGTCTCATTTAATGAGCCTCAATAGTGATGCTCAATTTCAAAAAGTATTTTGTGGTTTTGAAAATATTTTAATCCGAATCATTTGATTTAGGGCAAGGGTGAACCATGTGCATATCTATTTTCTTAAGAGTTGTATTATTAATAACCACACCAGGGACATGACTGATTATCTTCATTGGAAGCAAACTATAGGAAGTAATACTGATTATGGTTACACTCATGGTTGTACAAGATTTGCATTGGTTCATGCACCCTAGTTAAATAATTCTGTAAGACGTTGTAGTGGTAAAGTTAACATGTTGTTGAAGCTATAGAAAATTGTACCTATAAAATATATATTATTTAATTTGATGATCCAATTTTTGATTTTTCACCTATCCAGGAACTTCATATTTAACTGATATAGTGTGGTGGTCAGGTACTATTGCAAGTAAGTATATCTTCTATATTTACATCTTAAAACCATATTGAAGGACTATACTGTTCTATCCAGATGTGTTAGACAACAATTCTAATGCATATGATCAGCAGTGATGATCATAACTCTGATCCAATATGGTCCAATATATCTATCTAAAGGAAAGCTGCTGACTTGTTCAGTCTAATATATTTTGATATAAGGATACTGTTTCATTGGTATTTTTCATGATATTTTTCTTGCTGGCAGCATTTTCATTATTTCACACAACAGGGTAGGTGGCTTTGGTTAAATTGTATATCTCTCTCAGGCAACATAATTTAAGTATAAAATTGGTTTTATCCAGGAAATATATGTGGGGAGAGTCAAAATCTATATGATTTGCCATCCAGCTATATTGGGTGATCATTGCTGGAAATAATTCATATCAAAAACACATCTGGAGGAACCAGACTGGAGAAAGTTGAATCAGAATGTACTTGAAACCATCTTGTTAGACACAAAAATGTATGGGCAATGCATAAATTGTTTTTCTTAACAGTTACAGTTTTGCAGTCACATTTTCTGAATTAAAAAAAGTTGTTTCACTGAAGTTAAGCTCAACTTCTTTTATGAATTTGTCCATGCAGTTTATTAAGCAGCAATATCGGAACTGATTTTCCAGTGCTTTTTTTCTAAAATGCCATTTTGATTTCTGGTCTAATTAACAGCCTTGGAAATTTGTGGATTCTCCCATGGAAGTACTAATCAAGAGCATTTCTGCTATCTTTTTCGAAATTAGCCAAGTTTATTTAAATGCTGTCATCTGGAAATGAACTTGTGAAAACAACAACAAAAAACCTTAACATGATGGGTGTAACAATTTAATTCTTTTGTTTGGCTGATGATATTATAATTCTATGTAAACATAGATTAATTTGTTGACCTACAGATATACTGCAATTTCAAACTTTCCGGCTTTGAGTGCCCAAAAAGTGTAATTCACACACTCCTGGAAAGCTGAAATAAGGTGCTAGGAAATGGAATGTTAATTAATAAAACGTATTGAGAATATATCAAAAGACTTTATACCAGTGCAGAGTAGGACTCATTTTAGTTCAATATCATCTACCCTGCCAGTGTTCAGGATTATTTACCAGGAGAAGGTATCACATTTGCATCCATAACTATAAAATATAAAATGGAAATACCGGTATATATCCAAAATAAACAAGTTAGTGAGGTCTAAGAATAGTCAATGTGATTTTGTGGAAAGATGAAAATAGTAGCTATTGGCATCTGCGGAATGGCACATGATGTCAATACATTATGACATCATTGCACAAATGGCAGGAATAAAATGCTGTATGCTGTGTGCATCGAGACTGATGCAAAATACCTAAATCCATGCTATTTGTATGCTCAGAAAGTGTTCTGTCTTGTTCTACTGATATCAATGTTGCTCACATGTAAAGTGTAGTGTACTAACATTTTCATCTCCCCATTGTCTTGTTTATCAGGGTTTCAAAACAAGGGGCCAGAGTGCTTTAGACACAGCACTGTTACTTCTGAGTTACAGAGCTGTGGATGCTCAACATTTCCCTTCTCAAGATCCAAAATAATGGCTTATTAGCCTGCTATACTCAGCAATTGTCAAGGTTTTTTTTGGGGTGGGTGGGTGTAGTGTAGTGTTGTGATTTAAATATGGAGATATAGTGATTATGGCTTTAATGACAATGCCATCATTCTTGCTACTTCTTTACGGCTAAAAGGAAAAATACGGTAACTCCTCCCTATTTACTAGTTTTTCTGCCCATGAATATAAAGGACAATTATTCTAATTAATTAAAATGCAGCCAGAGAAACACACAGCAGGTTAAAATAGGAAGGAAACCATAAAAAACAAAGCTGCCAAGCAGTGAGGTAATAAAGCAATAAAACCCTGAAACCCTGCAGTCTAACTCAGTTGTTCCAAAAATAATGAAATGTTTTGTTTTGTTTTGTGTTTACATATTTGTGTTTTTTTTCTCCACAGTGGCACTTGGCCAGATTGGGAATTTCTTAGCTTATACTGCAGTTCCTACTGTTCTGGTGACTCCACTTGGAGCACTTGGAGTCCCATTCGGGTAAGGATTTTTTTATTCTGCCTTTTCCCCCCCTTTTTTCAAATCAGACTATCCATCTGACTACTTATCTTCTACACAACTATGTTAATTATTTTTGCAATTTTTTTTACTAGTACCGTAGTGCCAAAAGTATTTAATTCTTTTTCATTGTCCTAGTAATTTGCATTAAAAATGACCTAGTTTTTTTCCTTATCTTCCCTTTTGATCCTTAATTTAAGGAAAAGAATTTTTTTATTTATATTTCTTTCTGTTCTCTGAAATGTGCAGATGCTTTTATTTATTTATTTTTCAAAGAGAGCCATTTTCAAAAGTTTACTGTGAACATAGACTTATGTTTAATGCCCAAATACAGAAATGTAAAATGTGTAAACCTCTCAACTACTCAAATATAATGTCCTTGGATTCTCAGAGATCCTGGCTAAATGAGGTGCATCCTTTGAATTTTTCAATTAGTTAAGTGGCTCTCTTGGTGTTATTTCATGCTGTGGAATTGTATCCAGCACTAAAAACTGATTCAATCCCCAGCAAGTTACAGAAGGAAAACAGAGTGATACTTCTAGGACTTTGCCTCAGATAGCTATCCTTTCTCAAATAAATATTTAAGTTAATGTCCAGGTAGTATATTCCTTTAGGGCATTTTTGCCACAAATGGCATTTTCTTCTCTCTATCCAAAGAATCATTTGACGTGACCCTCAAGGGCAGATGGTGTCTTTAAAAAAGGTTTCACATCTCCGATGCTGCATAAACATGTTGAATCTGTTAAGAAAACATATCCTGTATCAGCAGCTGCAAGAAATGCTCTGGTACTTTAAAAAAATGCCACATGTAATTTGCAGGAGCGATCCAGTCAAAGAGTATTTTCCATTGATACAAAATGCATCAGGGAAGCACTCCTTTCCTATCTTGCATTCCCACTTGCTCAAGTGTTGAAATATATCCCACATTGCTAGCTGGGGAATTCTGGGAGTTAAAATTCACATATTTTAAAATTGCTAAAGCTGAGAAAAACTGGTTTAAACCAACAAAGAAAACTAACAGACTGTTGAATAATTTCTTAACCTTCAGCAGAGACATCCACAAGAGTAATCAAACTCTGAAGAAACTACCCATAACTAAATGGTCTATATTTATGTGCATCATGAAAAATTTCCATCACTTAGTTGCCACTTTGATTTTTAGAAGTCTCCTTTGTGGAGAATCTGCCTTGCAACAGAGAACACGTGATTCAAATTTTCTCTTTGACACTCTCTTTCTAAGGTCCATTTTAGCTTCCTATCTACTGAAAGAAAAACTGAACATCTTGGGCAAATTGGGCTGCCTCCTGAGTTGCGCAGGTTCTGTTGTTCTCATCATTCATTCTCCAAAGTCTGAAAGTGTCACCACTCAGGCTGAGCTTGAAGAAAAGCTTACCAATCCAGGTATTTAATTCTTGGGTTAACCATGTTGACAAGTAAATCTGAGTCACGAGACAAAAATAAAAAGTAGCGTAAGTTGCTCCAACATATAATGTTGTCTTACTTTGTATTTCCTGCTGAACAACTTTTTGTTGCCAAAAGAATGCATCAATTTGTTTCCACCTCTTTGATTTGTAATTATGAAACTCATTTGCTCCAGTCCTAAGCATAACTACTTTTTTTTAACTACCATTGGGAAATAAGTTGGACTTAAAAGTTTTTCAATAGCTACAGTATAAGGCAAAAAGTAACATAAAAAAATGTAAAGAAAGAATTACTTAAGCCTAAATAAAGCTTATTTTCCTATCTGGTAAAGATTTTTATATAATTCATTAAATAATAAATTTTAAATTAATTGTACTTCTGTATAATTTCAGTCAATGGAATTTAAGCAGTTTTATTATTTGGGGGGTTACAAATAAGTAGCATAAATTTATAAATTCAACCAACGAAGGCTGGAAATTAAAATAATAAATAATGGTTTTGGATGTAAAATTATTGTTTGAACTCATAGAATAAAGGAGAATGTATTTTCTTGTAATTATTCAGTGTACTTTATACAGAAAAGGAAGCAATCAACTGGCCTCTTCCAATTGTGTTTGGGATTACAGCTCCCCAGATTCTTAATCAAAGACCATGATAGCTGGAAATTATACCTCCAAATTAGGGAAGATCTAAATACAACATAGTTGATTCAGTGGTGAGCAAACCACTGACTGCTTCCAAGAGTAGGCATGATTAATAAGCTGTTTGTGATTATCCTAGAATGATAATGCAAACTATGGACTACAGTTTTGTCTCCCTGAATAAATTAAAAAATAAAGTGATGATCTTATCATTTCAAACAATTTCCAGATAAAGGAGGAGATAAAGATCACAAAATTACATTGCTTAAATGTGCCTGATAACTGACTGGCCCATGATAAATAACATGGAAGATAATTTAAATATGATCCGTTTAAATATGCTCTGTAGTATTCAGTTTACATATAAACAGAAATATGCATTTCAAAAGAACATTTTTCTGAATCAAAAACATAATTTTCCATGATAAATGACCGTAAATAACAGACTATCAAAAGCAGGAGCACAATTTAGGATTACATACCATAGTTTGATTCAGATGGAAAACAAGAACTTCAGAAAAGGAATGAGCATTTGCAGAAAACCTCACAGTACTTCCAAATATAGTCTTTCTAAACATGTTAGTGTATATTGACATGTCAGCTGAAAGATAAAGGGCATTGCAATCTAAAAACCATTAAGATAGATAGAATTCTTTATTGTCCAAATGTGAGTGGACACACAAGGAATTTGTCTCCAGTGCATAAGCTCTCAGTGTACATACAAGCAACAAGTGATAAAACATGATCATACTCATAAAATACAATAATCATAAATCATAACATAGAACACTCAGTGATAGTTATAAGATACTAAGTAATCAACATAAATTAATAGGATACTAAATAAAAGCAATCATCAATCATGAGATACAAACAACAAAGTTATGGCCATAAGAAGCTAAGGAAACAGGTAATAGAAAAGATAAGAAGGGTAAGAGTAATAGAGCCCTACTAGGTGGTTGATGATGAAGTTTATTGCAAAATACAATTTGGAAAGCTATCTGCTAAAGCCGATGTGAGTTAATGTGACTATATAAACAATGTGCAGTATGGATTGTAATTTCTAGCATTTTGGGTATATATCATAATATAGAATTGCTTTCAAGAAATATCATTTGGTTGAGCTTAATTATGCTATTATATTCTCTTTGTTTTTCAGTATTCGTGGGTTACCTCTGTATTGTGCTTCTCATGCTGCTTCTACTTATCTTTTGGATTGCACCAGCCCATGGACCCACTAACATTATGGTTTACATCAGTATTTGCTCATTGTTAGGAAGTTTTACTGTGCCTAGTACAAAAGGAATTGGACTGGCTGCTCAAGATATCTTTCACAATAATCCATCAAGTCAAAGAGCATTGTATCTCTGTTTGGTTCTGTTAGCAGTATTGGGGTGTAGTATAATAATTCAGTTTAGGTACATCAATAAGGCACTAGAATGTTTTGATTCCTCAGTGTTTGGTGCCATCTATTATGTAGTATTCACCACTCTTGTCTTGCTGGCCTCAGCCATTTTGTTCAGAGAATGGAGTAATGTTGGTGTTGTTGACTTCTTGGGGATGGCTTGTGGGTTCACCACTGTATCTATTGGAATTGTTCTTATACAAGTCTTCAAAGAATTCAATTTCAATATTGGTGATTTGAATAAGCCTAATATGAAGACCGATTAAATTCTTAATGTTCAAGGGAATTGGGTAATCCAGAGAATGATAGTGTCTTCAATTTTTAGGTCACAGAAATAATAGCCTTTAATTTCTAAACTTTGAGAATAACACCGCCTTTCATTCCTTGCTGGAATATGTGAAATGAATTAGTGTTCTTAATTCAATTTCTTAGGACTATTGTCATGCTTTGTATCTTATGGTATCAAATGATTTTATAAACCTCATAGCAAGTAGGATAAGAATTGCATCACCACAGAAGCTGATGTATTTCTTTATCCTTAAAGATTATCTATGTAGTGTAGGATTTAATTATTTTGGTCTATGAAGAACCAGGAATCTTTTCAAATGGTTACCCAGAATGTTCTGGTTGTGTGAATCAACTGTCAACATTTGTGTTTACAACTGAACAGGTGCCATGAGTGATCAGTAGCCCTTTTTAAAAATGTAGATACACTTCAAATACTAGATTGGGTTTTCTTTCTATTTACCTTCACAGTTATGATTCAGCTTTCAATATTTTTACAGGTGTATTTGAAGATTCCACAACGGTTGCTACAGACTGTGTTGATATGGTTTGTTCTTTCTCTACCTTTGTAATTTGGACGGATGACATAATTATGTCCAAAACTAGGGCAGTGTGTTTATATCTTAACATGTTCTTTCTCATACCAGCTCACAAAGTTGCTCACAAATCTAAGTAAATACAGCACTTAGTTGATAGCTACCCCTCTTGTTCACAAGAATCACTTAATGTATGTCAACATATTACATTAATTCAGGAGTTTTTATTTAATATAAAACAATGTGAGGAATGTGTTAGATCATAACCATTATCTACCTTTTTTGGTAGATCATTTGTAAACAGCTGGAAACTACTTCAGTGCCTTTTCTATTCTGATAAGATCACTTTCATGGGGCAGTTCATGTTCTCTAATATTTGGGTGTCCTCATGCTTATCAATCTTAACAAAGCAAAGAGACACTAATACGATATTTGAATTATTATGGGGTAACTTCTATGCACTTCCAACTGGTGTTTGTTTAGAACAAAAGCATTCTATTATAGCAGTATTCAATTATGTTCCCTAGAAAGTTTTCCTTAACAAATTCCAGTAAACTATTGTCTAGCATCTTTTGTCAGCTTTTGAACTGGCACTTTTAGAGGCATTATAAAGGAATTTGTAAGAGGAAAGAAAAATGTTGTTTGTTTAAGGGGAAAATATCTAAGTGATTCAGCAGGGCCTGAAAATTGATGTCACTCACTTGAAAGAACAGAGAAAAACAATGGGGCTTCTGTTTCCACAATATCCGTGTTTCTCAACCTTGGCAACCTTAAAAATTGTGAACTTCAACTCCCAGAATTCTGGAAGTTGAAGTCCACGTGTTTTACAGTTGTACTAAGTATAAAAACCTCAGTATAAAAAACTGCTAAGTTAAAAGAACATTTTCTGATTCAGAAAGTAAGGCTTGTCTTTTTCCTAGGTAATTTGTTAGATTTGATTCAATAGATATGATTGTGTTTACAGGTTCTCAGTATGACTTGAATTAACAATAGTGAAGTCTGTCATAGAAATAGCAGTTTCGTGTCAGTGTCAAAGAAATATTATACAAATAGGTACATGAATACTTTGCCAGATCAGATTTATTATTCTGTATGCCATTTTGTTGAACTTGTAAGCATGCATTACTTTTTAAAACCACAGCATTTGAAACTTCTGAACTCAGGAGGCATGTGACCTGGAAATATTTGTGAAAGGAATGAGAAACAAATCATGTCCCCAGTACAAAGGTTGCCCTTATAAACTTTGTATCATTATATCGTGAAACATTTTATTGTTTTGGCATCATCAAAGTTAGGAATAGACTCCAACTAATGTCATAGGTGTCAATCTGCACAAGGTTGTACAGAATGGCTGCTTTTCTCAATCAATATAAGCAATCAGTGTAGAAATCTTATTATTCCTTTTAAATTCTGAAAATTGCAAATTGAAGATAACTTTTCAAAATAAGACAGCTTACTAGACATGCCTTTTGCATATTAGGGATAAAGACTGTTTGATTGTATGTATGGATAGTAATGTATTTTTAAAAAAATTAAAACCCATACTAATAGCTAGTTGAACACTTAGAACATTAAATATCTGAGAATGCATTATGGGTGCAGCCTGAACGGAACCTCATTTCCTATAATTGACACCATGGGAAAGAAAATGTGCATCAGAATGTAGCCGGTCAAAAAATATCAATTTAACAAAGAGCAACAGGGACTCATTCCGTTTATCACACTTGTTTCTACTACTCAAGCTGACTTTTATGGTTTTATGGATGGGTAGATATGCTTCAAAACAAAGCATTGGCCTATAGTCATACACCCATTTTTATTTTCTGAGAATACCTGTGAGGCTACGTATTGGACTCAGATAAATTTCTTTGGAAATAAATCATGCTGAAGTCTAACTTTCTTTTAAAACTAAGCACACACATATAGTCAGATGGGGCAAAGAGCCCACTAAATACCAGGTAGGAGTCCATAGGCAGATTGGCTTCTCCTCCCCCGCCAATTGGAATGATATAGACATCAAGTCATGTTTGAACTGGATAGATCTTTCACCCTGTACATATATGGGGTAGAGGAAATGCATGCTATAACTTCAACATAATGGCAGTCAAAAAATAACTTCTGAAGTAACCTTTAATCAACTTTTAATGTACAAACACTGGTTTGGCTTCCTTATTTATTTATTCATTTAAGAAATATCCATTTTGTCTTCTCCCAAATGGTTTTAGGTAGCTTACAAGGCAGTCATTATTTCTAAATGTCATGAAAATCTTCCTGCGATGTGTGGCATGTACAGAGAGGTTAGAAGAAACATATTAATATGGAGGAGATAATTGATTACTTGAAGAGAGTTTTGCTTGAGCTGCGATCCATTCACTAGGTATCATGCATATCAAAGAAAATTCTGAATGCTTATAGTATTTTGGTCTAACAAGTTGGTATGGGCTTTTAGCTCCTGCCCTTAATCAATATTCATATTCATAATTAGTATTATTACTTAAAACTATTTTCCAATCTTACTTTTTAAACAAAATATGCTTGACAGTCACATTTTATTCTAGCTTTTCAGTTTGGGTGATTTCAGTTTTGTTTTCTTTGACATATTTATGTACATGGTTTGACTTTTCTAGAAATTATCACAAATTATAGTTTATTATTTATGTCACTTTTCCCTCTGTGAAGAAATACCTAGTCTAGCATACTGTATTAATGCACATTTAAAATTGTATACACATGTAAAATCTTTCAGCTGTTATTTATTGATTGAGGCATTTCCTAGGACATCTTGGCTGGGATAACTAACATTTGTTTAGAATGTTAAGAAGGATGTTACTATCCTCCAAATAAAAGCTTCAGGGCAAACATGTATTTGTAAGCAATGTTACAATTTAGAAGTAGTTTTGGTTTATATGTATATAACATTAAAGAGTAGAATCTTGTTCTGAAAAGTTAAAATGTTTTAGAATAACCAAGCTATTACTATTACAAAATCTTGAACTAAAACGATTAAACTACTAGATGACACCTACCGGCTGCCAGCCCTAGCTATGGCAGCAATTAATTGAGAATCAATTGACACCGTAACACATTGCACTAAACCACATATAGTTAGTTTGGCTTTGGCTTCATTTGTATGAACTAGTCATAGCTGATACAATAAACTATGGTGAAGCAAACTGTGGGCCCTTGCCATTCACATTTCTTTGTGCTGCTATTACTTTTCACTAAGGCATTATCAATAGAGAAAACTTTTGATAAGGATGACATACATATTATTTTGTGATTTAGAATCTTGGTTTTGACTTTGATGCCTTTTAAGTTGAGACAGCCTTATAGCTAGATTTCAGAAAGTTGTAATGTATATATTGGTATTCCATGTAACTTATATCTGTAGCTTCTAACTTTTTAGATGACACATATAGAAATACTTATTTTTGCTACTTATTTTAACAAATAGTATTGTTTTTCTCCCTTTTAATTCTCTCTAGAATTGTCATCAATAACGATGATGTTAACACTGGACCTTACTTCCATTTCCTGATTTTTTTAATGTATCTTTTTTTGTTAATATTTTGCTATGTTTTTTTTAAGATGCAGTGATTAAATTATTATAATTTTAGGTATGGTATGCCATACTGGGCAATAAATATGCTGGTATCTCTTGAACTTTGGTCTTCCTTAAACCTCGACATACTTTTGCTAGGATATTACCTGATTCATATACACTGGCTATATTGGTCACATTCATCAGGAGAGAACCATGCTTGCCTTGTTATGGGAAATGTGAGTCTGGCTTATACATAATACTACACAAATTCGATTGTTAAGGCAGAAAGAACAAAAGAACTAAAAAGGCACAATCCCTGCCGTGAAAAGACTTCTGCATTATCATAATTTGTAGGCAGGTTCATGATAGAATTAAAACTTAAAGGAATTCTAACTCATGTTTATTAACATGTTTTAAGTGATCTGTGTGGAAAGCAATATACTACAATCAAGTACAATCTTAAAGCATTTCATTATAAGGTATAATGATTTACCAAAGACACTTTAATTCTCTTGAGTAGTATGTTCCAGAGTTTATGTATGTAACACCGATACAAACACTTAGGCTCCCATAGTCAAATTGTATATTTCATTGAATTCTGAAGTGACCAGAAACTAGCATAACCTGTACATGATATAAACATTTTTCTGCCACTTTGAATATATTGATTATTCAAATCAATGTTCACTCTTATATTCAAATATGCATAAAAGTGCCATGTTTAACTTTTACTACCATATATAGAGCCTATGTTCACTTGTAAACAATTTTATAAGGTTAAATTTCTTTACTTAGGAATTAATTGAAACATAATTTACTTGGGGGGGCGCTAAATTTTTGCAGAATTCATAAGAAGCTTTATAAAGACTAGAAATTCATGCTAATTCCCTTTCAGGATAAAATTCAGAATGGTGAACCAAAGAAATTTAAAAGAATGAGAAGAAAAAACAGAGCTATATGAACTTTATACTAGCACCATCCGTTATATTTGTCTGTACCTTTCAACCCTTACAGAAAATGTTGTGTTTATCATGTTCATACATAGTTTCATACATTAACTTTTGCTCTTTGACTTTCCCTTTCCTCTCTTTTTGAGAATTTCATCAGCTCAACTAACTAAAACGTCTCGATAAAACTTTTCTTCCTTTCAACCCATCTACTCTTCCTTTATATAAGTCCTTGTTCATTCTAACTACACAACAAAACCATCTCAAAGTAGTTATTTTATGTTACATCCATCTTGATTAAACACCCATCCATTCTTGACCACTTTTTTATTTTTTTAACACATCCTTCTTACATTTCTATTGTACTTACCTATTTCCTAATATATCAAACTTTCACTTCAATATGACAAACTGGGCAGAAACAAACATTTATATACCATCATATTTATATCTTTCAACAAATATTCCTCATGACAGAAAATGTTGTCTACTACTGTTCTACCAGCATTTGCAGTCTAAAAATGTTTTTAAAACATTTTCTACCAATGTATCTAAATTCATTTTTAGTTTTTCACCATTTATGTACAAAATATTCACCTCCTTTTTGCTGCCAAACTAGCTTGATATTTGATATACCCATGTGTCTTTTGGGCCCCAAAATAAGCAGTAGGGCTTATTTTCAGGAGATGTCTTATATTTTTCCATGTATGGGAGGCCCGCTTCTACTTGCTTGCGATGAGGCAGGAGGTCACATAGTGCACCCCTGCCACCGGCGCAAGGCAGGGGTGGGGCTGACCTACATGCCCCGCACCAGCTTACCTCAAGGCCCCCACAGCCAGGCCACACACGCCCTGACACCTGTCTCGCGGCCATGGGATCAGCATACCACTCGGCCTCCTGCTTCATTGTGGCTGCAAGTGGGCTGGGGCCACGTGAGTCCTGCTGCACATGGCTGCTGGTGCTGCCACTGCGAGGCAGGTGTCAGGGCATGGACTGCCTGGCTGCGGGGGCTCTGAGATAAGCCAGTGCGGGGCACATGGGGCAGCTCCACCACCACCACCCCGCCTCGTGGCCATGTTACCATGAGCAACCAGGCGGAATGGGCGTTTGGGTGGCTGCGCAGGCTCTTAAATAGGGCTTATTTTAGGGGTAGGGCTTATATTAGGCACGCACATAAAACCATGTAACCATTATTTTGGGATAAGTCTTATTTTTGGGGAAATGGTATAAATTTTTATATCTATATTTGTCATTGTTTCACACAATCTAAAATTTACTGCAAATCTTTCAAGTTTTCAGCCAACAGCATTGGACTATTTGTATACAAAAGTATATTTATATTAATTCCCATTGATGTACTCTAGATTCACTACAAACCATTCTTCCACAAAAATATTAAGCAAGTGATGTAGTTTCTATTTCATTCCTTAGTCAGTAATTAAACACTTGGTAAACATTAGAGTTATTCTTATGCATGGTTGCCTTTTATCATCTACAGTATTCTGTCATTCAACAATTAACTTTCAAATATGAACTAGGATTCATATTTTCATTAACATCCACAATAATGTTTGTGTGACAAATTCATACTTTCTGATATATATTTTGATTTACACCTTTACCTGTCTGTATGGATTGTTTAAGAGTTACCATGGACGAGGCAGGAACCTGCATTACTCCAACTAAAGAAAACAGTATATAAACCCAGAGTAGGTATATTCCAGGCTCAAGGTAGAGCAGAAAAATCTGAAAGGACTGGGAAATGCCTAATATATTTAAACATTGGCTTGATTATTTTGTTATACATTATTTATTATATGCAGCTTCCTAGCAGAGGGACCCTAAGAATCTTACATCCCTTTTTTTTAATAAGATGAAAATTACATACTGTAGCAATATCACAAGGACAACTCTTAATAAAATTACAAAGGAAATGGTGACCATCAAGGAATGACAAAAAACACAATCTAGGGTTGAGGCCTCAGCTTCATACCAACTTTTGTAAAAATCACTTCGATGTAGCCTAGCTTGATCTCAGGAGGTAATCCTTTCCAAATTAGGAGTTGCAAATGAGAAAAATCAATTCTTTGAATCATGTAGATGATAGTTCTTAAGAGAGAAAAACACCTCCTATTTTACTTGGAACTTATTGGATGAATGGAAGCTATTGGGAGTAGGTGGTCCTGAAGATATCTGAGTTCTGAGCCATTAAGTACTTTATATTGCAAATAGCATTTCGAATTGCACTTTGAAACCAGGTGGCAGCCAATGCAGCTCAAACTAGGAGCATAATTTGGAAGAGGTTTGGCACTCTCATAACAGAATACAAGTAGTTGTATTCTGAACTAGCTTAAGCTGCTGAATAGTCTTCTGGGGAACCTCCATGTAGACCTACCGGTAATTGCAATAATCCAAATAGGGTGTGTAAAGCATGTGTCAGAATAAACAGAACCTCCTGTTCCAAGAACGGTTATAGTTAGCATATTATGATTGACCTGTCTGCAATAAAGCAAGTAATTTATCAGAATCAAGTCCTTGCAGTTTTTGCTATTATAATGTGTGGCTAAATTGATGATATAAGCATCAGCTTTACTCCACAAAGACAGGCTATCTTCATTCAGATCTATTAGTCCTCCTTTCTCCTTAGTTTCATAGGAATTCAACGTACCTTTTTTCTCTTTCATGTATTAATTCATGGTCTTTATCATTTACTCCTTTTACATCTCAAGTTCCAATCTTCTACATACCACATTTATATTCCATTGGAAATGGTTCAAGAAATGGCATTAATAAATAGTGCTCTATTGATGTAGAGCTACTCCAGAGTTATTTATTTTGCAAGATACCATCTCCACTGACAGACCCGTAAACAAGATACAGGCTGCAATGTGAAATACACTGGAATAGTCTTCAGTTGTTAGTTCTGTGACAACAATTAAAATTAACACATGCACAATTGTTCTGAAAATGCCTCTTAAGACTCTCACTACTCAAATATCTTTTCCAAAAACTCTTTTGGTTGCTGATTGTGTGGATGTGAAAGAGAAAATTGCTTGATTTTGTATACATTGAAACATACTTTTAATGAATCAATTGGGGGTAGGTGCCAATTATTCAACAATTACTATTGAATCTGAACTGAGCACAGCAACATTTGAATAAATAATGCAAACTGATGTAAAGTATGCTGCTTGTGCGATGTTAATAAACAAAATAAATTTAAGAAATTTGTTAAGCTATACATGTACTTTAATCTTCAGGTAAAAAGTTTGGTAAAATGAAATTTCACTGGATATGGCATTGCTTGATAATAGTAATAGCCTGGATTAATCTTGAATATAATTCTATTGAAAATAAAATAAAGATGAAAGATGAAAAGAATAGATTAAAACGGAAGAGGATGGACTCCTTTAATATTCTTAAAGCAGACTTTAAATATGGCAGAGATGTTTGGACAGTCAAATTTACATATGTTGATAATCTGTATCTCTCACTAGGTTGGAAGTGCTTACATTCCTGCTTGAGCAGAGCATTTAAATCCTTTGGAGTATAAATTAAACACTGTATAAATTATTAAGGGAAAATAATCTTACGGATATTTTTCAGAAACACTAAGTAGGAAATTTAACACAGTGACATGCCAACCCCATGTGTATTTGCCTAACCATTAGCTTAGTGCTATTTTAGCAGCACTTATTAAAAATTTACCAATGTTTTCCACACAATTTGTAACAGGAAACTATGATCAATCTTGGCTTTTGGGTACATGTATTTGTATAGTGTGAATTTGCAAGCAAGTATTTGTTAAAATGTATATCCATTTACATGTAAATTACTCGTACACATCTTCTAAAAGCTTTATAAAACTAAGGATGTCAGCAGAAGGTAATTTCTTTTTAAAAGATGTATTTGCTTTTGGGAAAACAGTTTTTATGTGGAGTCCAATAACTAGAAGATTAATTTGATCCTTCTTTTACATGTTGTGTAATGTTGAGGATGAGGTAATGATGAAATAACATGCTTTAAATTAATATGTGGACACAAACAGTGGAATAGATGGGGACATGTGAATGTTATAGGC
The DNA here is from genome assembly GCA_032467955.1 of Pseudoxenodon macrops. Lineage (NCBI taxonomy): Eukaryota > Metazoa > Chordata > Lepidosauria > Squamata > Pseudoxenodontidae > Pseudoxenodon > Pseudoxenodon macrops. The sequence goes on from JANHFT010009422.1 coordinate 31,769, forward strand.
TTACTGCTTAAATGCCATTGTGTTGCAATATAGTTAGAAGAAACAAATTTTAAAAGGACTATTTTATTAGCTTCCAAAATAATGTATATATAGATTTGTTAAATGCTCAGTAACTTTAGCTTTGCTTTAAAAATAGATATAGGAATGTTGTATTTGCCCCTTAAACTAGCAAATTAGCAAAGGCTATTTATTAAGATTTCTGACAATCTTATTTGTTAATCTGTAATGTTTTAAAATAAAAAAAGATATTTCTAACTCGACTATTTGACTTTTTTTTTAAGCATTTGGCTGGTGCAAAATCCTATGTAGAGAAACTAAAACATTCCTTTGTTTTATTTCCTTCATAGAACTTAACATTGTAATGGCACAATATATGTCATGTTAATTCAGAGTATCTATAAGAAGAGAATTCAGTGGTTTATTTTGGTTGAGATACCATTCTGAATCAGAAAACAAGAAGTGAAACACCTACAGATAGTTCTCAACTTATGACCACAATTGAGCCCCCCAATTTATGTTGTTAAGTGAGAAATTTGTTAAGTGAGTTTGCTCCATCTTACGACTTTCCTTGGCTTATTTGTTAAGCGAATCACTGAAGCTCTTAACTTAATAACATGTTTGTTAAGTGAATCAATAAATCAATAGATGCCAAAGTAGTTGAAATGTGAATCATAGAAACAATTGAATTTCCTTTTTTGTGTCTCTCTGCCCACCCAAGAAAGGAACAAAATTATAGGTACTGTAGTAGCTATACAAATCTTTAATACTCCATTTCAGAGCTCTTGAAATGGTTAGCTGAATTATTTCAAATTAAATTAAGAAATGCAAAAATGATACTACCAATAAAAGCTAGTTTAAAAGGAATATAAGGAAACCAGCTCTAAATGATACAGTGAGTTGAATACTTCCGGTTACCTGCATTCTTGCTGGATGTGAGAAAACATTTCAAATTCGTAATTAATTAACGTTTATTTTATTATATCACACTACAGCCATAGATTGTGGTGTAAATATAAGAATAAAAATATATAAGGTAAACACTTTAAAAACCCAAAATATAATACTTGTTTCTTTGAGCCCTTAAAAGACTTCTGGAAAAGCTTTATTTCTGAAGGCAAATAAAATTGGGAATAAATGAATCTCCAATGGGAAGCTATTCTGGACACTCAAACCCATTATGAAAAAATATTTTTGTACATTTCTCTCTCTCCCCCATAACATCCTGAAAATGGAAGATGATCAACTGCTTCTTCTGGCATGAACAAAATGGTGATTCTAGCAGGAAAAGATGATCCTGCAGGTAATCCAGCAGTCAACCAATAGAAGACTTTATTGCAGCAGTGAAATCTACTTACCTTCCCTACCGGTTTGGAAGTGTGTGATTTGCGCGCACACCTTTTCATCCTCTGCACATGCACAGAAGGCTTTGCGCATGCGCAGAGGGTAAAAAAAACCCAGAAATGGTGACATTCAGGCGGGTGGGCAGAACCTCACGCTATGGCCGCCACCTGTTGTCCGAACCACCTGCGGCCACCGCTACCTACTCACCCGAATCAGACCGAATAGGTAGCATTTCACCACTGTTTTATTGGTTACGAGGTTAACTTAAGTTTAAGTTTACTTTATATGTCACTGCACCTCATACAACAAAATTAAATGCCATCTTCAGTGTATATTATAACCAGTGGTAGAATTGAAATAATTTAACAACCGGTTCTCTGCCCTAATGATTTCTTCCAAAAACAAATTCACCAAACGGCTCAGAAAGTTCACCCAAAGTGGTGCGAACTGGCTGAATCCCACCACTGATTATAACTATATAAAACACAAACACACATCCTTCACATTCAATTGAATTGAAAACCTGATACTGCATTAGTATTGCACTATACAGTGGAATTAGATATAGTTACTGCCCTGGGATAGAAGCTGTTTTTCAGCTTATTTGTCTTGTTTTTATTATCCTGTACAATCTGTCAGATGGTAAAAGTTAAAAAAAAGGGTGCCCAGGATGACATGGATCTTTAAGAATGTTTTGAACTTTCTTAAGGCAGTGGGAATTATAAAGCTCTTCCAAAGGCTTCCCTGAAACCTCCGGAGGGCATAAAACGGCCCAAATGGGGGCGCATGTGGGGGGATGCCCGCATGCACAGTGCAGTGTGCAGGGGGGGTTGTGTGCCAGCATGCGCTGCCATTTTTGGCACGCAAGAAGAAAAAGGTTCACCATCACTGGTCTAGAAGGATAGTAACATAAT
>JANHFT010009427.1:0-13154 GCA_032467955.1 Pseudoxenodon macrops
TACAAAAATTAAAAACAAATTAAAAACAAATATTTACAAATCTGGCCCTATTTAAGATCCCTTTTTTTAAAAAAAAATAAAAAATGATTAAGTAGCCAGAAATTCAGGATTTTATATGTTTTTTCTTTAACATGTTTAGTCTGTAATTGGCGGGGGGGGGGGAACCCTAAGGAAATAGAAGTAACTATTTTAAAGATGTTTGTCGAGTTGGTGTGACCATGTAATGCCAGTTCAAATGACTGAAATTTCAGCACAAGTTTAATTGTGAATTGGATTGGGAAAGCATAAGGACATCCTTACCAGCGGTGAAATCTACTTACTTTCCCTACCGGTTTGGAAACGCACTATGTCACACATACTTTTCACCCTCTGCGCATGCACAGAAGGCTTTGCCTTTTGAGGGTAAAAAAAAACAGAAATGATTATGTTTGGGTGGGTGGATGGGCAGAGCCTTGTGCTATGGCTGCCACTGGTTGTCTGAACCACCAGCGGCCGCCGCTACCTACTTGCCCAAACCGGACCAAGTAGGTAGAATTTCACCACTGAGCCCTACCCTCTGCTCTCTTTACTTATTTATTCCTTACCTTACTTACTAATGTGAATACATAGTCTTAGAGGAGGTAATAATTTCTAATTATCTGAGATCATAAACAGCTTATCACATTGTGAAAGTAGTTCTCAAATATCTCTGGGCAGTTTGTGCTGAAATGGAATGTGGAACAGGGGTATTGTAATATGAACTAATTGTTGACTGATTTATATTGAACTATGGCAGTGATGGCAAACCTTTTTCTTCTTGCGTGCCAAAAATGCCAGCACACAAACCCCACACGCACTGCACTGCGCATGCGCATGTTTTTTGCCCTCCAGAGTGTTCAGGAGGCTTCTCTGAAGCCTCCAGAGGGTGAAAAACGACCGAACGGGACTTCTTTTTTGCCCATTGAGCTGTTTTTCAACCTTTGAACGCGAAAAATGACCCTACGGGCAAACCGGAAGTTTGGGAACAGATTTCCGGTTTGCTTGTGGGATCGTTTTTTACCCTCTGGAGGCTTCAGAAAATGTCCTGAAGATTCCGGAGGGTAAAAAAACACCAACAAGCAAACCGGAAGTAACTTCAGTTTGCCTGCTGGGCTGTTTTAAACCCGCCGGGGGCTTCAGGGGAGTGTCCTGAAGCCTCCGGGGCCTTCAGGGGACCGTCCTGAAGCCTCCGGGGCCTTCATGGAAGTGTCCTGAAGCCTCCGGAGAATAAAAAACAACCCAACGTACAAACCGAAAGTGACTTCAAATTGCCTGCTGAGCCATTTTAAATGCTCCGGGGGCTCCAGGGAAGCCTCCTGAAGCCTCCAGAGGACGAAAAACGACCCTACAGGCAAACTGGAAGTCACTTCCAGTTTGCCCGTTGGGTCATTTTTTTTACAGGGCAGTGCCTTGCGTGCCCTCAGAAATGGCTCCGCATGCCACCTGTGGCACACGTGCCATAGGTTCGCCATCACTGAACTATGGTGTTGGTGTACTCAGTAAAGTAAGTAAAATATAAAGACCAGGAACTGAATGGTCAAACATGAAGAAATATTAGGTTGCCACAGTGATGGATGAATGAGGCTATGAATTACTAATGTGGATAGCCTTTATATGAGGGTCTCTCAATAGTTATTTTTCAGGAGTAAAAAAATATGTGGAAAAGATGAAAAATCTCTTAGTTTGCTGCGTACAAGTGTTCTCTCTGCTCAGCTGAGTTTTCAAATTTAGAAAGGAATATCTAACAATAGAACAAAACAGTATGGGTTTTTTTCTCCCATTGCTTTAAATATTCCTTATTAAAATGACCTGCTATACTATGCAAACTCAAATGTGGGATTTGTGCATACACCAGAAAGGAACAGATTTAACCAAGAGATGATAATTGCAAAATGGTTTATCTCTAGCAAAGTTTTCCCAAAATCCTGTCCATGGAAAATGTGGAAGAATAAACAAGCGTATTTCCTCCCCACATTTATAGAATGATTCATGGATAAGACAATGTCTATTCAACATATTTTTACTGTAAACGCATCACTGATTGCAATAATAAGTTGCATGAATTGATTAACTTGTCAGTGAAACAGATGTGCAGGTGTGAAGATACGTATTGTTACGAGAAAATGGAAAAGAAAGAGAAAAAGAGAAGAAAAAAAAGATTATAATCAATATACCTATTACACATAATTGCAAATAAATTCACAGATATGCTCAATTTTACCAGTAATTGTAAGGAGAAGATGTATGCTAAACATTTAGCAAATGATGCATAGATAGTATGCCAATACGTAACAGTGTGAAAATCAAAAAATAGGAAAATGGTGAATCTCTAATGTATTCTTGACACTCCACAAAAAAAGATCAGAATTAGTAGCAAATACTCTAGTAAATTGGTAAGAAAGTGAATGTGTAATATCACACTTTATTTCCTCATGGCTTAATGTTGAAAATTCTAGTCTAAGGCCAGTTCCAATTGGTGTTGATCTGGAGCAAGTGGTCCAGCCCTCAACCTCTGCTTCGTGGGGTTCCAGAGATGGAACTTTGTGGGGTTCCACAGCTCTCTCTCCTCCTATTTAATATCTACATGAAAATCAGAGTGAGATCATCCATCAACATAGGATGAGATATCATCAATATGATGATGATACTCAGCTGTTCATCTCTGCTTGTGATGAGTTAAGCAATTCCATGAGTGCCCTTTTTTGGTGCCTAGAAGCTGTTGGATCTGGATGGGGAGCAACAATTAAAATTAAGCAAAATAGAGTAGCTTTGGGTGTGGGGCTCCTTGGTTCTTGGAAAATTACCATCTCTGGTTGTAAGGCCAGATGCATAATTTGGGGATTCTCCTAGGCTCATGTCTCCAGCTTAAGGAGCAAGTGGCAGCTGTGGCCAGGAGGGCCTTTGTCCAACCATGCTATGTTGCCATCTCTGCCCATTCCTGGACCAACAAACCTTTCTCACAATCACCCATGCCCTGGTCATCTCCTGGTTGGACTATTGTAAGCAGTTTACTCTTGAAAAATATCTGGAAACTTTGATATATCCAGTATATCCCACACTGTTCTGTGTAAGCCTAGTTCTGCCATGTGTCATCTCTTCTGCAGGGGCTGAACTGGTTGCTGATTTACTTCTGGGTACAATTCAAGGAGCTTTTAATCACCTTTAAAGTCCTGTATGGCTTTGGGCAGGGTATTTGAAGGATTTCCTCTTACCAGCTGCATTTACTTGACCTACCAGAGGTGTAAGAAAGTGCATCTGATGGAACTTCAATGAAGGGCCTTCTCTGCAGTAACCCCTCTCTGGAATATCATCCCTCCAGAAATAAGATTGGCCCTCTCCTTGTACTTTGCTGGAAGATAGCAAAGACATGGTTCTGTCACAAGGTCTGGGCACCCCAGGTTGATTTGTCAATCAAGTGCCTTGTATGATTGTGTTTGTTGCCATCATGGGGATGGAAGTTTCTCAGGGTTTATATTATTGATTATTAAAGTTGTATGCCACCTAGAGTCAACAGGTATACATAGCCATATAAATCTATTTAATAAATAAATAAACTCAATAAATTTAATAATTATATTATAAAGAAACAGATCAATAGTAAGTTCAGGGCAAAATGCATGGCAAAAAGTATGTGCTGGATACCTTCCAAAAACTTTGGACTTCAATATCAGCGATTATTGGGCCATGATGACTAGAATATAGATATTTAATGCTAAACCATTAAAAGAGCTTGGAGAGACTCCTGGAATGTAGAATAGATACTGATTTAGAGGCAATTGAAAGACGATTAAAAGGTAAAGGTTTCCCTGTCCAGTAGTGTCTGACTCTAGGGTGTGGTGCTCATTTATGTTTCTTAGCCAGGGTTGTATGAAGACATTTTCCGTGATCATATGACCAACATGGCTATATGACAAAGGCACACAGAAAGATATTACCTCTGTTATTTATTAATCATCTCACATTTGCATCTTTCAAACTGCTTCATGGGCAAGAAATGGGGCAAGGGACAGGAGATTAGGAGAGTCTATAGTATCTTTCAATAGCTGGAATGGTTTTTGGGCCCTCCATATTTAGAGATACCCAATACATAATAGAACACTTTAAGAAAAGAATGTAGAATTTTGGATTAAGTTTTTGATAAACAATAATTTAATGGCCAGATTATTTAGACTTTAGATCCTATCAACTTCATCCAGCATGGACAGTAACAAAAAGTTATGGGTATGCAGTTCAAAATATTTGAAGGTCATCAGTTCTTCTGTTCCCTGGACTAGCTGAATTAACATTTTGATTCCCCAGCTCTGTCATGCTTTTATTATGCGTAATTTGGAACTCCAATATTTCTGGAGAATTTTGAATAAATTATGCATGCTTATACACTCCAGAGCGCATACCATATTTGTTTCAGAGATATATTTTTGGATGGGCAGGTTTACCCATTAGCTAATACAGCTGAGTGTTAATCAATCACAGAATGGGTCAGTAGGATTTTCAGAGGGCTAGAATATTTTGTGCCCAATAGTCATGTACATGAAGTGGAAAACATGTTTGATTTGAGCATATTAATTCCAGATATTTTGTCAAAGCATTCCAGGTCAATTGTGCTTCAGAAGAAACAAGGCTTCATTCATTTTTGCTGTTCCACAGTTTTGTCTCAACAAAATCCAAACAAATCCCAGAATGATTTATGAGGCAAGTAAACTAAGATTCCTATGTGCTGCCCCCTTCTTGCCACCATCAGAGGTTGGTTCTTACTGGTTCTAACCAGTTCTTTAGAACCGTTAGTAGCTTGGTGATGACATCATGTAGCCAGTTCCCTCGGTTTCTCTGTGGGTGCCGCCATCTTGGATTTTGCTTCTGCCCATGTGCAGAAGCTATTTTTGATTGCTGCATGTGTGCACGCTTTGCATGCATACACGTGGTGCGAACCTGAGTGAACTGGCAGCAAAAATATCCAGAACCCACACCTGGCCACCATCAGCACCTACCTGAGGCCTGCCTTTTCCCCTGATCTTCCTAGTATCTTCCCTTCCTGCTCATATTTTGGTTTGAAATGAAAAACTCTGAATGTAACTGTTGATGCACAGAATGTTCATTAACCATCTTGCACATCCCTGAATCTAACGTAGTTCTTAGGTACATCTTTAATTTTGGTTCAGATTCAGGTGAAACATCACCCTCTGCCTTTCTCAGAAGGGGGTGGGACATGCTTGTAACTATAGAAGTACTCACAGTCGGAGAGAAACAGTAACTTTTTATTTGATTCTATCCCTTTCAACTTCAGGGTCAAGGTTTCTGCAGAAATGCAATTTCTACAGTTCCTTATAACTTTAGGCTTCTAGCCAACAAACATCAAAGGAAGGCTGGCTAAATAAAAGAAAGAGGGGGGAACCCAAGTTTTATAGTACTTTTATAGAGAAATTATATAGGCTCACTTTTGACTGACAGATTTAATTTGCTGAGTCCAGCTTCATTCTTCCAATTGAATAATCCAACTGAAGGTATTGAGGCATGCTTTGGGCATTATTCACCAGCGTTCAAGAGAGGGAATCCTGATGGAGTTTAATTGGCATAGTCAATTAAAGTTCTTCCTACACTGAAACTGGAACCAGAAATGGTCAAATGCACAAAGCTCTTATTTTAGTAGTTTGATCTCCTGCTTCCTTCTCTATATTTCCTCATTTTCTCGATTAGTTGATCTATTAAAAAAATATCAAAACGTAATCACCATGTCTTTAATCACCTTCAATCTTTTGTTAAAATTGTCAATTTGCTAAAACTCATGTTCCTTCTTGTGAGGAAGTTGTTGCTTCACCTCATTTGAGATCTCTCTCTCTGTGGGATTTCGTTTTGTGGGGACCCTTATCCAATAATAATCTAGGACTGTGGGGTGGGAGTGGGTAGGTAAGTTCCTAATGCTGTGTTGCCCTAGGCAGAGTGTCCTACCAAATAGCTTATTTCACTTCAAATGACTGGGCACCACAGAGAAGAGCCATTTTGAAGCTGCAAAGATTTTTTACAGGTTTTACAAACTGATCTTTGAACTGAACCTAGAAAGAGTAAAGCACAAGCAGATATCTAATTACACCTGCCTGACCTGTGCAATATCCTCAGAAACAGTAGTGGTTTAGGCAAAGCTAGGTACAAAGACCTTTGTAATTGGTGGGGAGAGAAACTAGATGAATGAACTCTAGGGAAAATGAAACTGTCCAGCAACCTTTTGTTAAAAAACACCCTGCCCATTCCTATTATGTATGGATAATCAGAAGAAAGTAAATGAGCTAAACAATCATACATATTATTTTTTTAAATGAAAATAGCAAAATAAAAAAAAACATGAAGAAAAGAATAGAAAGCTGCAGACTTCTCAGAGAATGAGGAAGACTACAGAACCAGGAAAGAAATATTTTGTTGAAAATATATGAAGTGGATACATCACAGCTAATATTCATTCTGACTGAGTATTGCATGCATCCCTGATATATTTGCCAAATTGACTTTTTTCCTGAAAAAAAGTGTTATGAGTCATTTCTCCCCCAGAATGAATCTATTGATCAATTAAATTGAATCAGTATAATTTGAGAGCAGCTGGGAGCTGTCAATGCCCCAACAAACATTGCCACCAAGTTCCACTTTTTTAAAGCGAGGACAGTGATTGCATACGTGCTAGAGTTATTAAATTTAAATTAGATTAAATTATTAGATTTAGTTTCTATCTTGGATCTGACTACATTTTGGCAAGCGGCCCTCTACGTGGCCTACCAATCCCAATTGTGAATTTTTATTTGCAAAAATTGTGGAAATTATGTATTCACTCACTTACCTTATAAAGAAAGTAGAACTGATATTTTTATTTTATTTTAAATATTTATAAATTATAATATTCAAAAATATGTCAAAAATATTTGTCTATCCGACACAAATCACATTAAGAACATTAATCATACCTGTTAATACAGATTATACTTTAAATATGGTAGCACTGTTGCAATGATTTTATATCTTTTAGCTATACAATACTTCAAATTATAATTTTATCCACACATTGCAAAGATTTTTAGTCGGAATAAGATCTAACTACATGTCATATGTTTCTTCAAAATATGCTATATCCTGAAACTAATCTGTACCCCTGCATCTTTTTTATGAACATGTAACATAGAAACATTTATTAGCATGTGTGTATGCAGCTGCGCTTTTGAGTGGTTGACAAACCATCACAAATTCTTCAGGCGTGTATTCAATGTTTGCTTTCCATGCAATCATGCATAAGGCCTTTCCCCCCCTCTTGTTTATCATCCAATTTGATTAATGTGCTTAATGATGCACATTTAATTCTTGATGAAGCCAATATTTAAAGGAAAGGGGAATTTATCATGTTTAGTAATTAAGTGTGCAGGCTTTTAAAAATAATGGAGAATGCTACAATTCCTTTTCACTTTGACTTTTTATTATACAAAAATATACCCTATTGTGATTATAATGAAACAGATAAATTTTCAATGTACAGTAAGATTTGTATTAAGTGTGCATCAGCTTGACAGCACCCAGTCCTTTTTAAAATCTATATTTTTATTAACATTATCTGTACATTTAATAATACTACATATTGTATTCTGAAGAATGCTCAAGAAAGTAGGAAAATATAGAATCAATTCAGGCTATATCTCCAAACCTAAGAACTGACATAATAACCACTGTAATAAAAGGTTAGTTGTGAGTAAAACAACAATTTTTTTTGTAAACTAAATGCTGGGAAATTAAATAATTTTACATTTCCCATTTTGATAATTCTGTTGTTAATAGCTGTAATATTCCAATAATTATGAGGAAGAAAATCAGTTCTGTTTCAACCTTACTTAGATTTCAAACTTCAGACAAATGCAAATAAAAGACTAAAATGTGTGGGGTATATCAATAGGGAAAATAAAAATAAAAAAGAGGATATGATGGTTAAATGAAAGTAAAGTTATTGGGGCTTAACAATATTTTTATAGTGCCATTATTTTAGGGTTTTTAATATGTTTTTATTTTAATTTTCAACTTCAATGCAAAATTAAGATCATAACCTTTATAACCTTGAACTGAGGCTGGAATATTTATATAGCCTTTTTAAGATTCTTTTTAATGTCCTTGCCAACTAAACTTAGATTGTCCATTCTAGCATTCTGTTTCGGGAAACTTATTTGGAAAAAGATTTTGTTCTCACTGAAACTGTTTTCAGCAAAAGACATTTCTGTTCTCGGGGGGATTTTTTTTAAATTTCAAAGTGATTGATGATTTTAAACACTCATTATATAGAAACGAGAACTTCGAGATATATTACATGTGGCTATCCTTTTCATATTTTGTTGCCTTTCCAAATGTTTTGTTGCCTTTTCAAATGTTTTGTTGCCTTTCCAAATGTTTCATTTGCGGTCTTCTTAGAGAAGTTCTGCTATTACTTGGGTTAAAGATGGAATAGAAAGATTAAACTGAAGGCCCATAGAGTGCAGCACAAATGTACAGAATAAATGCAGGACACACAGAGAGAGGCAAATGGGCTGAAAGCAAGATACAGTGTGACATTGCAATGGTTTGTAGAAATAACCTTGGGAAACAGAAAATAGGTCCACAGCCTAGGCAACAGTCATGCAAAAAGATATCTCAGCCCACAGAAAGAAAAGAGGGGGAAAAGCATCTCAGAAGTCGGTGAGGGGAGAAGAGTGGAAGAGGGAGAGGAGAGGAGAAAGGAAGTAGAAAGAAGAGAAGGAGATAGAGGAAGGAAGGGAGAGAAGAAGAGAAATGGAAAGGAAGTAGGAAAAGGACAAGAGAGAGAAAGAGGCAAGGGGAGTAGAGTTGAGAGAGAGAGAGAGAGAAGGAGGGAATTAGGAAAAAGAGTTGGAAGGTTGTTGCAAAACTAGGTGGAATAGGACATATAAGAGAAAGGGAACAGTAGAAAAATTAAGTATTAAATTTGATGGTGAAATGAAACCAATAATTAAATAAATATGATGTTATTTTTATAAACTATGTAGATGTTAAGGTATAAATATGTACTCGGACAACAGATTTATAAGCTGTATGTGTGTGTTTTTATAAATAAAAGAAAAAATATTTGAAAGAAGAAGAAAAAACCATCCCCGAAAATAAGCCCTCCCCAAAACACAGCAGCAGCCATGAGGTGACCACGCTTGCCACCTCCTGGACCTCAAAAATAATAAGACCTCCCCAAAAATAAGGCCAAGCACATATTTCGTGTGTGTGTGTGTGTGAAGAGAAAATAAGACCCTGTCTTATTTTTGGGAAAACACGGTCGCAAATATAAATATTAAACTTTAGGGATTTCTTAATTTAGTAATTTTCATTTTTTTTAAACTTTATAATTTCTAGCCATTACAGTTAAAGATTATCAGAATAGAGATGGCTGTTTTACTACCATGGGATATTTATGAGAAAATGCTTGCAGATTTGTTTCTGCTTCTAAAGTAGAGTGAATTATAAAGCTGATTTTGCCTCAAATGTACACTGATTGGAACAAAGCTGTGCAAACCTTGTTAAAACAGCAAAATAACTTGCCCATGGTTACATGGAAACACTGGCAATATTGGAATGCAATTCAGCCACTGGAAACTTGTCAGCATTCAGAATCACACTATGCATCAAAGGGAGGAAGTGACCCCTTCTGCTTTGCTAACATGATCTGTACAGCGTTTCAAAACTCTCTGAATGCTATGGAGTTCATGTTATTTAATTTTGGTTGTTGTAAATATTGCTGCTGCCATAGGGGAGAGGGAGGCCTTGGGAGGGACAGGGCAGGTGGGCCTGAGCCTATGGTTGGCCTCCAAGGGCTTCCCCCTTCACTGAGGCAACCAATGCTCCACTTATCAACTTGCAAGTTTATTTAGCAATTTCTTTGAGGAGACAGGGATGGGAGAATCATTAAGTGAGATGTTTCACTTAATGGCTATCACAACATGTGACCATAAGAGGCAGGCACCATTGCAATTTTATATCTCAAGGACTATTTGGGGTATCAAAAGTATCAGAGGATTTGCCTTAATATACTTGCTGATAAAAGAAACAATCCCATAATCCATAAATTGATAAAATGTTTTATAAGAAAGACTGAGCAGTACAAGCTGCAAAACCTCAGATTAAAGAGAGAAATTAAGTGTCAGAGATAGGCAATATTGAAATTAATGGAGGTTAAAATTGATTTAGTAAACTAAATCTTTGTTCTTTGATGGAGTGGAAAGTATAATTGTAGAGAGAAAGATACCACTAATTGAAGAATATAATTGAATTCACAAAGCAGGCTGCAAAGATTACCTAATATAAAGTATAGTTTTTGCTAAAGAGGAATTTTTTTACAATATCTGTATGTATTCCATAAAATGCATACAATGAAATGATCTGCAGCCCACAAAAGTTTATGCCTATTAATAAAGTTTGCTAATTGGAAAAGATGATGCCAGACTCCTCCTAATCTTCTGCCACTATAGACTAATACAGCTGTCTCCTACTAGCATATGAGGGAGATATTTTCATTTTCATTTGATTTTTTCACGTGTAAAAGTCTTGCTTTCTGTTTATTGGTTCAGGAGATTTGAATTTTTGCGTTATTATTATGATTTATCCTGAATAATCTGGTTGTATTTCATCTAGTACTGATTTGTCTTAATTCCAATTTTATTCTCAACACAATTGTAAGATGTAAATTTTTCCTTCACTCAATTTTTAATGGTTCAGGTTCAAGGTATGTGTTAAATTTGGAATACTATAGTGTTAACAATATAGACTTTGGTTGTCCTAGTTCTTTGATGAAATAATGTAATTAATAACAAATTAATGATTATTAATTCAATGAAATCTAAATTAAAGATTACAGACTTAGATAAGGAAGAGCCCTAGTCAGCAGATGATTGCACCTGATTGATCTTATCTAGGTGCAGAAACTAAGCAAGGTTGGGTATGATGTGAGAGCACTAGATAATGGACCGACAGGTAGAATCGGAATCACACATTAAGTTCCAGTTAAGAAAATTTATTGTTTATATCTATACAGACGAATCTAGTCAGCCAATCATCAGCATGAAATTGGTGCTAAAGAAGAGTCAACACAATTCAAGGAAGGCTGGACTTGGATCACTATAATGACTCCAGATTGATTTCTTAACTTCACCTTCTTCTCTTGACTCTACCTCTGGCCTCTGCTGCTTCTTCTACAATAATTCCAGGGCTGTAAAATAGAATAGAAAGTTAACCCATATCCCTGGAACATGCAACACCAAGAAAACTGTGTGGATATGTCCATAGACAAGTTATTAGGAGTCAAGCTTGACTCATAGAAGATTTTAATGTAAGCATCAAAACGGCTTTCCAATAGTTTGAACTCTTATTAATCCCAGCCTCTCAATGACCTTAAAAATAAAATCCAAATTTTTACCAGGATACCAGATTGCCTATCATGTAAATAATGTAATGGGTTCTTTGTAACCATGTGCAACTAAAATGATTTCTTTGTTAATACAGAATCCATTTAACTTTCTAAGAGTTATTCTTTATCTAATGCATTGCATTTTTCATTACACTTTACTGGACTGGCAGGGTAGATAATTTGTTTTGTAATTAACATGGTCTTCTGCTTCATTCTGATTACCAGGTAGATTTGGAGGATTCAGTTGGTGATGACAATGTTTTGTTCTCCATGGTAACTAGTTTTTCTCGAGATATATAATGGCATAATTTTCTGTGTTCTGGAACTGCAATGACTGTTTCTGAAACCAGCCTTGCATGCCCTTTAACAGAAAAAAAAAATCTTAACACATTTTATTTCACTATGAAGCAAACACATAAACATCTGTGGAATGACAGAACATTTGTGCAAAGTAGATAAAATGCAACATTCCTGTGCTTTGCCTTCCTTCCTCTGCCTCATTTTGGTATCATGTTATATCAACAATGTTTACAAGATATAAGCACATTGTAACTTTCCCTGTTGTCTGATTCCACATACAAATTTAGATTATGATTAAATTGCATGGTTTCCAGATTAGATTCAGGTAGACAATAGCAACCCCAGAATTCCATTTGCTATCCTCCTACCATGACCTAAAACTAAGCTACTATTGATAGTAAATGTATTGAATTTCAACAATATAATTCTCTTAAAATTAAAGGGGGAAATTGAAGTGGGAAGCCTTTGAGGCAAATTACTTCATTCTTTGACTCTACCACTGCCACATATTGATGGCCTGTGGTGCTGAGCATGTCTGCAGTTAGAGAGAACAAATTATTTACCTGTAAGAATTATCCGATAAAGGGGATAACATTTTAGGTACAGCCAGTTCTTCAGCCAGTGGGTTACACCTTTAATTTTGTTGTCTCCAGTGAATGGGGCCATTAAAGTCATTATATTGATGCAGCAACAAACACTTTCACCTGTTGGAAGTGTTTCTTGGTTTAAAAGGAAAAAATGATACATTAAAGTATCTACTTCACTTCATACCCTATTCTTAAAGCCTAGAAAAATCAGTTTAATATTTTGGAGTTCAATGTTCTTTTAATATTTTATATAGCAGTGTAGATAGTAATATTTCCCATTTCTAATTTCTACCTCTATTTTCTAACTCTTAATCAAGCAAATCCTATATTAAGTATTCTATATCTATACATAATCTCTTGCCCTTTTTAGTATTTCAACTGTTATTGACTTTTTGACAAATCTCCCATGTGCTTCCCTTGGGATCTTATATTTCCTTACATTACTCTTATTTAATCTAAGTATTTTGTCTGCCTTTACATCTACCTTTCACTGTTGAATCTACAACAAACCCATTGATGACCCTTTCATCACTTCTAGGAGATCTTTCACTTTGTTCTTTCCTATATTTTGAGCTCTTAAAGTGCCTGTTCCATTTCAAGAATGTTTAGTATCTCTTCCTCATCTTTATCTGTTTGTGTCATTTGTTGATTTGTCTCCTATATTCTTTCCTCTGCTCTTTCTACTTCCTCCTCTGTTTCCTGGATTTCTTGTTCATTTTTTATTGTCATTTGTTGAGAGTTTCCTAGTCTCACATCTATACAGAGGTGGGTTCCTACCAGTTCTATCTGGTTCTACCGAGTAGGTAGTAATCTTAGGGAGTAGTTCGGAG
>JANHFT010009431.1:10871-23070 GCA_032467955.1 Pseudoxenodon macrops
GGAGACAGAAGTGGGCTCCTACTGGTTCTATAGAACCGGTAGTAACTCTGCGATGACATCATGGAGCCAGTTCTGTCGGTGTCTCCGTGGGCACCGCCATCTTGGATTTTGCTTCTGCACATGCGCAGAAGCTAATTTTTGTTTCTGAGCATGCGCAGAGGCTAGCTTTGTACTGCCGCGCATACAAAAGCACTCAAGGAGAAACCCTGAGCGAACCGGCAGTAAGAAGATTCAGAACCCACGTCTGGTTGTAGACCCCTGTTATAGGAGATGGAGCTCCAAGAAAACTCACCCTTCTCCCCCACTTCTCCTCCCTTTCAGATCTTGGGCTTCTGAGAGGAGATATCCAAACAGGTAGTTGCAAGACGTACTTGCACTCTTTTATTTCCTGCCTGTCTTTTCAGATTGGTAGGATTGGTTCTGCAAGATCTCATGGGCCCCAGAGGCTGCACAGAGTCATTCCCCTTCCAAAAGGATTGTGTAAAGAGGCGATGAACTTTTTTCTTACCATGGAAAAGTCCCTCCCTCTCTTTCTCTCTCCCCTACCTCCAATTTTTGGCTTGTGGGCTTAGCATAATGCCCTCTTAAAAAGAAGTGAAAGGGGAGAGGCCGAGAGCTGCTTTTTCAAAGCAAAGTGGGGGCAGCAGGAACTTTTTCCCTTTCGTTTGGAGTGAATGTGGAGCAGAAGCCCTTTCCACTGTAGCCGTAGAACAGAACTTGCTTTAGCAAGAACAAGGGAACGGTGACCTCAGCTCGCACCAATTATTCCTTAGAAAATCTTTAGAGACCTATTCATCCTTGGCCTCTGCAGCAGCACAGATTGCCTGCTGTTGTCCTGGGAATGAGCTGAGCTCATTAAGAGTCTTTCTCTGTTGATCAAACAATATCACAAAATGCTTCAGGCTTTCTGATTAATGTCCACTGCTATCATCATCATAAAATGTCTCTTGTGCCTCCAAGAGATTGCATTAACAAAGCACTGTAGGTTTTGATAATCTCAAAGAGGGGGGTTGCTGATTTCCCCTGCTTTGATAACTCATTTTTACTGCTTTTGTTTCCTTGCTTGCTTGCTTTTTTTTTTTTTAATGAAAGAAAAAAGAAAAGCAGATGTAACAAAACAAAATAGCACATGGATCAAATGTGGTATGTTTCAATTAGTATTTAGCCATGTAATATAGATCAGGGCTCTCCAACCTTGGCAACTTTAAGCCTGGACGACTTCAACTTCAACTGTTGAAGTCCACCAGGCTTAAAATTGGAGACCCCTGGTACAGATTGCTGTTCTTCTGTTTTAATGTTTGTGGAAGATATGGCACGGAATGGATAAATACATGCAGAGAAGTGAAGTAGAGGTGTAATTATGAATGAAAGGGCTTACCATCCAAGGAAATTTCCTGGCTTACGGGATACCAAGGAAACCAATTTCTGGAGGAGCCAAGGATTGATCCCACCATGATAGTGATAAGATAAGATCAATAAAATGGAGCTAATTCTTCTGGATTTTCTTTTTGTAGGAACTACCTTGCAAAGGTGACATCAGTTTTGTGAGTTTGAAATCCTACTAATCCAGTGTTTTCTTGAGATAAGGAGGGCTAAAGTGAGAAGACAATGCTTTTATGTTATAGCACCAATGCTAGAATTACACCCTATCTTGTTGGTCTTCCATAAGGCAGTTAAGATAAAGTTATTCCTGAACAACTTTTGTAACTGTCGTCTTAGTTTTACATTATTTAATCTGAGTTGTGTTTTGTTGTTGAACTGGTTGTTCATTCATTCACCCATCTCAACTAATGACTCTGGCCATCTCTGTGGTGCCTTCATTTATTATGAATTGGGGCATATAAATGAAATTGATGGCACATAAATTTCAGAATAAATGTGTCAAAGTATGAATTGTGAACTTGTGAATGCATGTGAATTGCTAGATGCAGCAACAGACTATCCTGGGAAATAGTGTTGTTTCCTTTGTTGAGAAATGTTGAAGCAAGAGTGGGATTGCTGTTTCTTGGGCTTGCGATAGCTGTTGAAAGATTTTCCAGCTTTGATTCGTTTATGTCTTTTAAAGTATTCTCTGGAGTCTGTCAATCTCCCTCTTGTGCTCTTGGAGATTTCAAAAGAAGTTAGTGCAGCATTTTCTCCCAATCAACTCAACAGTGTGCCCATCATTCAATAGCTAAAAGACATTCATGACACACTTTCAGCAATCAGGCAGAAAATCCACAAAAATTGAATTACCCTTTGAGCAACGTTTGGCTCTGTAAAAGATGCTGTGCCATGAATTGTATTGTTGCCTGAACAGAAAATATTCCTTCAATCTGTGGTATTTTAATAGGTTTGCTTGCCAGGTTCAGCTCTCCAAACACTGACAAAATAGGAAGACATAAGTAGCCTCTTCAGAGTAGCAAATCATGAGTTCATAACACTGACTGTTACTACATTACGGCCCTGTTCATTCATACAACATACTTAGCTAGGCCTTGGGGCTGAGGGGTAAAGCAGGACTTCAAAACCAAGTTATCTGAGGCAGTCATCTAACCTTGAGAGATTAATTTTAGTTTCAAGAAGGTCTGGGCTTGTTTGAGCTAAATTAACTCCCCCACTTCTCTCCAATTACTTATCTGAAGAGTAACTGATCCTTCTAATAACCACAAGTGAGATGAAATTCTGTCAAGGTTCTGCAAAGATGCAGTTTCCTAGGCTCTGTCTCTCTCAGTGGACATTTGGATTTACACACAAAAACATCTCTGCAGCCCTTCAGGGAAGAGGAAAATAGCTATATATGGGTGTTGAAAGGTTGGTACAATTATCCTTCCTCTATTGTTATAAAAAAAGAACACGGTGGCTCAGTGGCTAAGGCGCTGAGCTTCTCTATCAGAAGGTTGGCAGTTCAGCAGTTCGAATCCCTAGTGCCACATAACGGAGTGAGTTCCTGTTATTTGTCCCAACCTAGCAGTTCAAAAACAGGCAAAGAATGTAAGTAGAAAAATAGGGACCACTTTGGTGGGAAAGTAACAACGTTCCATGCGCCTTCGGTGTTTAGTCATGCTGGCCACATGACCACGGAGAAGTCTTTGGACAGCGCTGGCTCTTCGGCTTAGAAACGGAGATGAGCAACGCCCCCTAGAGCCTGAAACGACTAGCACACATGTGCAGAGGGAACCTTTACCTTTATAACAATAAGGTCTTCAAATTCTGAAAGATCCCCTTCCTACTTATAGTAAACAGATTCAAGACAAGGCAATCTTGAGGTTCTTTCTCACTTTCTCACCTCTTTCTGGCCATCTGCAGATTTTGGATCCAGCTAGTCTAAAGAAAAGAAGAATTAGGGGTGACATGATAGCAGTTTTTCAGTATTTGAGGGGCTGCCACAAAGAAGAGGGGGTCAAATTATTTTCCAAAGCATCAGAGGGCAGGGCAGGAAATAATGGTTGGAAACTAATCAAGGAGAGAAGCAACCTTGAATTAAGGAGAAACTTCCTAACAGTGAGAACAATTAACCAGTGGAACAGCTTGCCTCCAGATATAGTGGGTGCTCCATCACTGGAGGTTTTTAAGAAGAGACTGGACAGTCACTTGTCTGAGATTGTATAGGTTCTCCTGCCTGAGCAGTGGGCTGGACTAGAAGATCTCCAAGGTCCCTTCCAGCTCTATTCTATTCTTATTCTTATTCTAATCCAATGTTTTCATAATAGCTTCTCTGGCATTTTTTCCTGAAGTTTATATTTCTCTATGACCCCCTCCCCCTAAAGGATGCTTGGAAAGAAGCCATTCTCTTTAGCGAGGAAAACAGAAAAACTCCACAAAGATACATCTTGCACTGATTAATATGATGTCACTTTTTATGTTAGTGAATAGATGCAATCTGATCTTTTCACATAGAAGAAGGGGAGGCCCAACTCTGCATAGAAAATTTGGGAGAAAGAGACAAGAACGTTGCTTCCTTAAAATTGCCAATATGTCACAATTGATGCTGGAACGGTTGTGTTTTTAACATTTATTTTCCTTCTAACAAATCCAGATAGTTCTTAACACCGATTCATTTGGCAACTGAATGTTATGACATCAGTAACCAAAGGGTCTTCATCAGGGGTGGTATTCAATTATCTTCCCTACCGGTTCAGGCCACCTCCACGCATGCGCACGTCCTTCCGTGCATGCGCCCGAGCTTAAAAACAAACCTAAAAAAGACGAAATAGAACCTGGGTGGGTGGGCCAACCCGTGATTTCCGCTACCAGTAATCATGTGTTTGTGATTCAGATCAGAGGTGGGTTCCTACTGGTTCTACCGAGTAGGTAGTAGACCGCTGGTGACATCACGCAGCCGGTTCTGCTGCTTCGTGGGCACTGCCATCTTTTTTTGGGAATTATTTTTTGGGGGGGGATTTCCCCCGGATTTTTCTTCTTCTGCGCATGCGCAGAAGCCGACTTTCCGGCACTGCGCATGCATCGCCATCTTGTTTTCGCCCTCTTTTGGGGGGAAATTTTTCAGGGCTTTTTTTCTACTGCGCATGTGGGCGGGAGGCGCGCCCACACGGTGCTGGAGGCAGCGAACCGCCGGCGAGGTAAGTTAGAACCCATCCCTGATTCAGATGATTGGTGATTGGTTTGCAATTATAACATCACAACATCCTGCAGCCACTTGATCACCATTTGCAACTTTCCCGACTTTCTCTCATAAACAAAGTTAATGGGAAAGCCATCAGGAGGTTGCAGATGGTGAACACGTTACTGTGGGATGCTGCAGCCACGTAGAATTCATCTAATAATGGCAACTGGGACTACCAGAACTGTCCTCATGCCTTGCGATTACATTGCTTAGCCACAAAGTTTTTGGTCCCAATTACGATCAGTAAGCGAGGACTACCTGTACTTTTAATGGGAGCTCTAAGCATCGTTTTGTTTGGGTTCAGACAGCTCCCAATCCAAATTGCAAAGAGGAAATTATGGCAAGATACAGTCATTGCTTCCGAGCGTTTTTAGAAGGAATTCTTGAGGGCAGTTGGATCTTTGGTTTACAGGGCAACTACCCTCTATGGAATTATGGGGTGACAACATAGTGTAGGTAGTATTTGCCCAGACAGCTTCGACTATAATCTAGAGATGGGTGTTAAACTGAAGGCCTGCAGGCCGGATCTGGCCCACAGGGTGCTTAGATCTGGCCAGCGGGGCCACCCTGGAAACAGCAAAGGACTGGCCCGCAGTGCCTCTGCCAGTAGAAATGGAGCTTGGGAGGGCCATGGGCGACCCTCCTGAGCTCCGTTTTCGCTGGCAGAGGGTTGCAAGAGGCTGTCACAGCCGAAACAGAACTAGGGAGCCCATTTTTGCTGGCAGAGCACTCGAGCCATCCCAGGCACTCCCGACACGAGTGATGTCAAGCTGGCCACGCCTCCCTGCCATCCACAAGGTCAAACACAACCTTGATGCAGCCCTCAATGAAAACAAGTTTGACACCCCTGACCTAGATGTATTAACTGACTCAAAGAATCACCTTGAACACAAGATGGATGACAGATAAAGTAGATAAATGAGATGCAAATTAAATTTCTGCTTGAAACATACAGAAAAACAAAGGCATAAGACCTTTCTTTTAATAAAAAAAATCAAAGCCTAGATAGAGGTGAATACCGTAATTGGTTCAGGGAGAATCCATGAGTACAGTACAGTAGCGAATTTTCCATCCAGAGTTCAACCAGAGAGGACAGACAAGAGTGATGGGTTTCTTGCTTAACCCTTTGGGCTCTGGGTCAACTGACCCAGCCGGCACTCTTTTCTCAAAGTACCTTCTTCTGATAATTCCCAAAGTGCAGGCTGAGAATCTGTTTAATTTCAGAGTCTGAAGAATCAGACTGAACTCATTAACATAGTTTTACAACTATAATTGAAATGGGGCCACTTTATGTCAGTGTTGGCAGCAAACTTTCCTATGCTCCCCAGAAGGGGAATAGGATTAAAAAGCAATAGGGAGAAGGGAGGTTGGATTAAAAAAAAACCCTCAAAGATTACATGATCCTAATCAATTGTTGATTACTGTCTTATCTTCATTCTTTTAAATGGCGCTCTGTTTCCTAAAAACAATTTCTACATGGGTAACAGGACAGTTAACCAATCTGTTTCTAACTGTTTCTTCTGAGCCTAATCACTATCCCTGGCTTTTAATTAACGTAGCTCTTTTTCCAGTCTGCGGGCCCCAGATATGATTGTGCTAAGGATTATGGGAGTGAAACACTGGACCACCCAGAACAAATCAAGTTGTGGGAGGGGAAGTTTTTTCATAGAAAGCAACATAAACAACTACTGAATAATTACAGCATTTCAAAAGCTGCTCTTCAAAGAAGAGAGATGACCCGTGGTAAGAACTTAGGGGTCTTATTTTCACCCTATTTTATTGAAGCAATCACAATTGTCTGAATATATAGATCTGTAAAAACGTATCTACTGCAAATCACAGGCCAAAGCACCCAGCTGTTTTATGTATTTCCTCCTAGGTAGCCTGCAGCCATGCCAGTTGCTAACACGATGACGGGGAGCACTGTCCACAGTGTGGAGATCAAGCCTGAAGTCGTTATTTGCAAAAGAATTGAGAGGTAAATATTCTTAATATTCTGTTTGTGCTGATTTCCAAATGAGAGGAAGAGTAGGCAGGAATTTAGGCAGTCCTTGTTTAATGCCCAGCCACCTACAGCTGTTTGAAGTTATGACAGACTCCCCAATAGTTACTTTAACAGATTAACAGAGTTAGAAGGGACCTTGTAGGTCATCTAGTCCAACCCCCCTCACGCAGGAGACCCTACACCATTTCCGACAAATGGCAGTCCAATTTCTTCTTGAAAGTCTCAAGTGTTGGGACTTTCACAACCTCCGAAGGCAAGCTGTTCCACTGGTTGATACTTACAACCTTTCTTCAAAGTTATGACTGACACAACACACACACACATACTGTAGTCATGTAGTCATATTTTGGGTGCTTGACAATTGGCTCACATGTGCAACCATTTATGTTACCTCATGGTCACACGACAGCATCTTATGATGTTTTTTGCTGGCAAAAAATGCCCATTTGAGAAAATGGATTCCCTTTAACTATCATGGTTTGTTTAACGGTTGCAGTAATTCATGTTACAACCATTGTAAAAAATAGTCATAAAACTGAGTCAGGGCACATGAGCCACATAATGACTACTATGACTTACAACCAAAGTTTTAAGTCACAGGCTACTTCCTTCCTCCTCGCACTGCTTTTGTTCAAAGATAGCCAAATTTTAAACTTTGCCAGAAACATGCATAGATAATGGAATAGGTTCCTGCACTCTACAAGTGCATTCGGTTGACCTCATTTTCACTAAGGCGCTGGTGGGGGATTTATTTTATTGTTTTGCATGGGAGTAGGGGATATCTAATCTCCATATTTATTTCTGCTTTACTGTCATTGTTGTTAGTTGTGAAGTTGTGCCTGGCCCATCGCATCCTCATGGACAGATTCCTCCAGGCCTTCCTGTCCTCTACCATCCTCTGGAGTCCATTTAAGCTCATGCCGACTGCTTCAATGACTCCATCCAGCCACCTCGTTCTCCATCGTCCCCTTCTTCTTTTGCCCTCAATTGTTCCCAGCATTAGGCTCTTCTTCCTTCTCATCAGGTGGCCAAAGTATTTGAGTTTCATCTTCAGGATCTGGCCTTCTAAAGAGCAGTCAAGATTGATCTCCTCTAGGACTGACTGGTTAGATCGCCTTGCAGTCCAAGGGACTCACACTATTAAATTAACATTAATTGCCTATGCAAAGAAAATCCAGTTTGTACCAAATTGGTCCCCATTTGCCTATCCCAGCCATTCTGTCACACATAAGGAAGTAAGTCAATAACCAGATAAATACTTGTCTTCTTTTTCTAGCCTGACTGAAGATAGATGTAAAAGGAAGGGAGGAAATATACTGGGAAAGGATAGATGTAGAAAATGGACATAAAATTCAATTTGGAAGCTAACACAGGTGTGGAGGGTTGTCCCCCCAAAAAGCTACACCAGTTATGCTGTTGATTTTTTTAAAAGAGGATGTGTGTGTGAGATGCCACTTCCATCTTGACAACGAACACTCCCGGTGCACATCCCTGAAAGCAGAAACTCCTCCAAACAAGGACTAACCTTCAAAATCTGAGCCTGGTTTGTTATCAGGAGATGCCAGAATGTGAGGAGATGTGAGAATTTGAAATTAAAGATGGCGGAAGGGAGCCCTTTCTGTAAGGTGGCCCAAACAATTTGTGTGTGCTTGGATTCACCGGAAAACAAACTGAAATTTGTAATACAGTTGCAAGATGAAGATGACTTACAGTATTTAGGTATCAGTATATATTCACATGCAGTAGTTTTTCATGTTTTCTTATAGTTTTTCATCTTTCGTGCATCCAGTTTTGATCACCACGTTACAAAAAAAAAGATGTTGAGACTTTGGAAAAAGTGCAAAGAAGAGCAACGGAGATGATTAAAAGGCTGGAGACTAAAACATATGAAGAATGGTTGCAGGAATTGGGTGTGTCTAGTCTAGACTCTAGAGAAAATAAAGACTAGGGGGTAACATGAGAGGAGGATTCCAGTATTTGAGGGGTTGCCAGAAAGAAGAGGGGTGTCAATTTATTTTCCAAAGCCCCAGAAGGCAAGGCAAGAAACAATGGATGGAAACTAATCAAGGAGAGAAGCAACCTGGGATTAAGGAGAAAGTTCTTAGCAGTGAGGACAATGGAACAGCTTGCCACCAGAAGTTGTAGGTGCTTCATCACTGGATGTTTTTAAGAAGAGACTGGACACCCACTTGTCTGAAATGGTATAGAGCAGTGATGGCTAACCTTTTTGCCATCGCGTGCCAAAAGTGGAGGTAGCGAGGGTGGGGTGTCGCATGCACCCATAATGCAATGCCCTTCCCCTGCGCATGCGAGCACAATCCTCCCCCCTTGCGCTGCTCCTCCCACACATGTGCGCAGGGCTCACTCTGGTTGACCCATTTTTTGCCCTCCCCAGGCTTCAGGAGGCTTTCCTGAAGCCTCGGGAGGGCAAAAAAATACGGCCCAACAGGCCAACCGGAAGTTTGTTTCCTTACTTCAGGTTGGCCTGTTGGGTCTGTTTTTCCCCATCCACAGGCTCCGGAGGCTTCCCTGAAGCCTGGGGAGGGTGAAAACGGCCTTCCCCACCCTCTGGATGGGCAAAAACCAGCTTGCCAGCATGTGCATGTGCGCTGGAACTGACATACGGCAACGCCTCACATGCCCTCAGATATGGCTCCCTGTGCCACCTGTGGCACGCGTGCCATAGGTTCACCATCATGGGTATAGAGACTCCTGCTTGAGCAGGGGCTGGACTAGAAGACCTCCAAGGTCCCTTCCAGCTCTATCCTGATCGATATAGCATGGATTTCCATTTGCAAGCAGGCAGGTATGTTTTTGTGACATCCTTTGTCTTTCCTGATAAATTTACACCATCTGTCCTAAGTTTGTTTTTTCTTTTTCCCCCCCTCCTTAGAAAATTATCAAGAACAACTGAGCCAGAGGTTTCCAGTCTGAAAACGTTTGAAAACCCTGGTACTATAGCTCTTAATTTTAAATTCAAGATAGCTGTCTCGCCCTCCTCCATACACTACCTTGAAATGATCTCGTATGTCTTACATAAATAACTTATGTAATTATTATGTAAATGGTCATATAAAAAAAACAAAAACACCACCTGGGTTTTTCCTTGAAATGTTCTAGTGCATCTTTCCTCCCCCCCCCTTTTCTTGTACTTTTAGTTTCCTATTTTGTCTCCCTCTTCTTCCTTACTCCGTATTAGCTTGTGGTTTTTATTTTGTTTTAAAACCTTCGATACAATCATAAAAAACGCCCCAGTGCTCTATACGGCTAACATATTAAATGTTATACAAGTTTATTATAGAACTGATGAAAGAACTTTTAAAAAACCTGGTTTTTGTTTTGGAAAATATTATCTGTGTTATTATTCGACTTTGGGGGGTGGGGAAGCCAGTTCTATTTTAGGAATGACCAGAGCGTGCAAAGATTTGGATTTTGCTGATTTAGTTCGGCACAGTGGCTGTAGATATTAACCCCAGCTGAGAAAATTTCTACAGTAGCCCCTTGTTACTCATCCCAATTTTAAAACTGCAAGAATTGCTTCTGATGGATCATGTCATATCTCACTCTAGACTTTGCTACCCACGAAAGCCACTGGAAAACTGATCCCCCTCCACTCCAAAACCCCTCATTTTAGGACAGATTTTGGTGTCTGCTCTAGAACCATCACAGAAAAAGATGAAGTAAAGATTTCTTCTTCTTTCTTGTTTTCCCCCTCAGAATTCTCTGGGAAAGTGCCATTTCACTAGCTAATAAATTACTCGCGCCGTTAAAACATAAATGATAATAATAATACATAACTTCAGGGCAACTGCTATGCAAATAAATATGAGCAGAATTAGAGAAAGGATTAGCTTAGAGATACTTTGGCACAAGGCAGGAAGCTGACATGATTTAAGCGTGAAAGTCGTCTGAGAAAGCAAGAAAAATATAATTCAAATCTTGCATAGGCGGTTGCTTGCAAAGACTGTTGGCAAGGCGATGTTGGCAACACCTTAAGGGACAAGAGATTAATTTGAAGCAAGGCCCAAAAGTCAGGCTAATGCATTCAAAATAATCTACCAGCAGTTGTGCTTATCTTTTTCTTAATGCTTGATCCAGCTTTTGCCTGGGGGGACTGGAGTGAGCAGCAACGTGCTTGAAATCAAACGACAATGAAGAAAATAAACAAGGAAACCCCCGCATACCATATCCCAGAAAGTCTGTCTTCTTATCCAATCAATCAGAATAGAGCTGGAAGGGACCTTGGAGGTCTTCTAGTCCAACCCACTGCTCAAGCAGGAGACCCTGACCTATACCATTTTGGACGGACTCTTCTTAAAAACCTCCTGTGATGAAGCACCTACAACTTCTGGTGGCAAGCTGTTCCACTGGTTAATTGTCCTCACTGTTAGGAACTTTGTCCTTAATTCCAGGTTGCTTCTCTGCTTGATTAGTTTCCATCTGTTGTTTCTTGTCTTGCCTTCTGGTGCTTTGGAAAATAAGTTGACCCCCTCTTCTTTGTGGCAGCCCCTCAAATATTGGAAGACTGCTATCATGTCCCCCCCTGGTCCTTCTTTTCTCCAAACTGGCCATACCCGAATCCTGCAGACGTTCTTCATATGTTTTAGTCTCCAGGTTTTTCATCATCTTCATTGCTCTTCTCTGCACTTTTTCCAAAGTCTCAACATCTTTTTTTTGTAATTTGGTGACCAAAACTGAATGCATGAAACATAAAAAACTATATTGCACCTGAATAAATACTGACCACCAAAATACTGTAAATCTTCCCCATCTTGCAACTGTATTACGTTTCCATCCACTGCTGCTTGTCTTGCCTTCTGGTGCTTTGCAAAATAAGTTGACCCTCCTCTTCTTTGTGGCAGCCCCTCAAATACTGGAATACCGCTGTCATGTCACCCCCTAGTCCTTCTTTTCTCTAGACTGGCCATCACCCCCCACCCATCCAAGGCTGCAAAGGATGGATTGCAAAGCCACCATTCTGTGGTGGTCCCCCCAGCGAATCTCAGGTGGCTTAGCCAATTTGTCTTATTTAAAAAAAACCTCCTCTCTTCTCCAACACAAGTCAACCTACAGTATCCCGGGGACCTAAAAATGTTAGAACAAAGGCCAGTTCTCATTTCCTCACCCAGGAGGTTGTCTCTACCCAAATGTCCAAGGTCATCACGGTGATGGCTGTCATATCTCAGCTCACGATGCAGCGGTTGTTTCCCCCCCCCTCCAACCTCAGGGACGGATTGTCCTAAAGGGATTGAATTCAGTGTACGGCTGAATGAAACTCAGTCCCAGCACGCTGTGTTTGATGTAAGTGCTGTGGGGGAATTGTCGTCTCTTTGCATGAGAGCAACGTTGGAGTCAGAAGGTGGAAAAGTTCATTTGGAACAATTTTGAAGAATATTTGAAGGACTGGGAAAGAGATGCTGAATATAACGGGCAGATCAGTGAGCAAAAACGTAGTTGGAAATATCAGGTCCATCACATGAAGTGTTAATACCACTTTATAATGCCTTGGTGAGGCCACACTTGGAATACTGCATTCAGTTTTGGTCGCCACGATGTAAAAAAGACGTTGAGACTCTAGAAAGAGTGCA
>JANHFT010009431.1:112183-124533 GCA_032467955.1 Pseudoxenodon macrops
GAAGGCAGGCTGTTCCACTGGTTGATCGCTCTCACTGTCAGAAAGTTCCTCCTTATTTCCAGGTTGAATCTCTCTTTCGTCAGTTTCCATCCGTTATTCCTTGTCCGGCCTTCAGGTACTTTGGAAAATAGCTAACTAGTTAACTAAGCTGCACCCCGTTTTGCAACTTGCTTTGCCACAGTTGTTAAGCAAATCAGTGCAGTTGTTAAGTGAATCATGCAGTCTTTAAGCAAACCTGGCTTCCCTCATTGACTCTGCCTTTCAGAACTCTGCTGGGAAGGTTACAAATCACATAAACCCAGGACAAGTGCAACTGTCATTAGTACATTCCAGTTTTCCAGTGTCTGAATTGGGGATGCTGACCAGTGAACATGAGGATGTTGCAACGGTCGTAAGTATGAGAACTGGTCATAAATAATCTTTTTCAGAGCTGTTGTAACTTTCAATCAGTCACTAAACAAATGGCTGTAAATTGTGGACTACCTGTATCTAAAATAGTGAGCAGACATCAGCACTTTTAGGAAATTCTGGGTTCATATTGTAGCCCAATGTGAGGAAATTTCATGCGCTTGAGAAATGTAAAATCATTTTAATCACATTCCCAGACTTCTATAAATGGGTTATAAAGCTCTCATCATTTGAACCAGTTCCATTTGGATTACCAAGTGTTTTATTCACAGCCTAAAGCAATTAAGACTGGAGTAATCTACTGTACATGGACCGATGATGCTTTGTTTCCCTTCAAAATAAAATAAAAATCCTGTACATAATATCCTACTAATTAACATTTCTAATTGTTTTCAAATCCAAGCACTGATTTCTCGAAATGTAGATTCTACTCAGTCATCCCAGTGGTCATAGTAAGGGGAGACTACCAGGAAATGTCAAGTTTTATGACTGGATGGGAAATTCAAAAAACAAACTGATAGTGCAGCAATAAAAACGTTCCTAAAATAGTATCAGAAAAACGCCATGAATTCTCTAACAAAGAAGCATATTTTACTTTTATATATGTACAATATCAGCTTGATGGTTGCCTAAAGCTATCAATAAAAAATAATTCATTTTAGTGTAGTGCATCTAGGCCTGTAATAGTTAAATATATTAAGCATCTAACTGAAGGAAAGAGATGTCTTTTGTAGGATGAATGAAGGGAACCAAATCTATATTACCAGGAAGAAAAGCTCCTGATGGTTACTGTATATTCTCCTGCATGAGCCCATCCACATATAAGGTAACCTGCAAATGTTTATCCAACACACTGTGAAAAATGTGCTACCTGCAGATAAGTTACCGGTAAGTCTCTATATTTTTCTCTGCTTTAATTTTCACAGCTTTTCTGTAGGTAATTCATGGATATCCATTCTCTACAGTATTTTGATTAAAAATGCAATGTCAACTTACCTGTGGAAGGGCTTATACTCGAGTATAAATGGGATATATGGGTACCAAGTATATTACCATAAACTTGTGAATAAGCTAAGCCCTATTTTTGGGATGTGTATTTTGGCATCTAATATTCTTGGTCTATTTGTGAGTAAATGCAATATGGCAAACAAACAACTTCACAAGGAAAAGATTTCTTAGTTATGCTTAAACATATTTATTAATGCTATATTTCTACCATCAATTATCGAGCCCTGTAAGTATTTATGTGCTCATCTAAATTTAGGTCAGTTTGTGTCCCAAAAGCAGCAAATATGAATCCGGTTTTAATTATCTAACTATCCTCTTTCATCAATGCCAACAGCACAGTATTTTTGATGTTCTCTAAAATACAGTTATAGATTATATTCTACAATTAGCAGCTACAAAACTAAACTGGGATTTCTGACTGATTTCCTTTTCAGAGATGGGAATTGCCATACTAAGGGCACTAGCAACTAAAAACAAACTTATTTCAGCTATTACTTGAGTTATAGCAATAGCACTTAAGACTTATATACCACTTCACAGTGCTTTACAGCCCTCTCTAAGCAGTTTACAGAGTCAGCATATTGCCCCCAACAATCTGACTCCTTTTACCCACCTCAGAAGGATGGAAGGCTGAGTCAACCTTGAGCCTGGTGAGAATCGAACTGACAAATTACAAGCAGCCGGCAGTCAGCAGAAATAGTCTGCAATACTGCACTCTAACCACTGCACCACCACGGCACTTGAACCTAGCTGTGATTGTTTTTCATGTTATTTTAAACTTTCAGTACAGGTTGTCCTTGATTTACAACCGTTAGCTTAACAAAGGTTTTAATTCAACGACAGCCTCTGAAAACATCAGTTACAACCCAAATTTGAACTTACAACTGTTGACTTATCCCTGTGGTCATGTGATTACAATTTGGGCACTTGGAACTGGTTCACATTTAAAACCAGTTGCAACATTCCATACACGTGATCACAATTTGTGAGGTTTTTTTTGCCAGTTTCTGACAAAAAAAAAGAAGAACCCTGGGTAGATATACCATTGGTTAAGATGGGTTTGTACTTATTGTATGTCCATATGACTTAACTTATGACAATGGGTCTGATCACAATTTATGATGGAAATCCCAATCCCAATTGTGTTTGTATTGCTGAGGACTATGTGTATTACGTTTACGTTGTTCAAATGATTATAGCATCACTCAGAGTTTCCAATAAGAACGCATGGCCTAAATTGTTCAGCTTGCTTCTTTGTGACTCAGCTTTTTGTTTTTGGTGTGCAGATCTTGTTGAATTGTCTTTTGTTCAAGTAATTTCTCTTCTAATCCAGTCAAGCTGTTGATTAATAACGCTCTCTATTGCCCTGTATACATTTCCAGTTGTTCAGCACTTCTTTAATAATATATTTACTTCTCTAATGACATGTTTAGAGAGGAACCTAGCCATAATTTGTTACATATTACTACTCAAGTTGTGGACACAACCAACTAACACAAACAAGTGTGTTGTGAACTAAATCATTCCTATAGTTTTATCCTTGCCATGAAAACTGCTGTGATGGAACCTGATTTACACAGGAGATTTCTTAACATTCTCCTGGACGTGAGAAATTATTTAGAGAAAAAAAACGAGCAGTGTGAAGCAGCTGCCACTCTTCTAGGAGTCCTGCTACACAAGCAGGGTTCACTGTTAAACTGATTTGTGTTAACTTAGGGAAAAGACAATGAAATGCTTCATTCTCTGGCTTTCCACTACCAGATACCAAAATCCGAACATCATGCACTATTTATAATAATTGAAACTAGTAATAATTGTCAATACTTACCTCCCCCATCACCTAGTAGTTGACTAAACATTTAAAAGGTGGTTCTTTTACATGTCAGTCTGCCTGCATGCAAAATCTGCACATTAGGATATCTCTATGCTTTTCATATGCAGTACAGTGTGCATGTTCTTAAATGTTGCACTTGGAATGGACCACTGAACTAAATAAGTGTGCTTTCATGCCCTTTGTGTTTTTTTGAAATGTGTTTAAAGAATGTTTCATGTTGTTTCAAATAATTCGTTAGATGGTAATATTTTTGTGTAGAAAATGAGAAAGAGTGATAGAGGACTAACTTGTTTTCCTTAAGTAAAATAATATGCATGTTTACATTAAAAAAAAAAAAGGCTACTCAGGCTTTACCATGCAAGAATCAAATGTTCTGTGTCTTCATTCTGATTGCTCCAGCTGCTCCTTCCAACACTGAAACTCCCCTGCAGGGAATGGTAATTGAAGAGGAATATGAAAAACAGCAAACCAGCTTAGAGATGAAGAAACAACTATGTCCCTATGCTGCAGTAGGAGAATGTCGTTATGGAGAAAACTGCGTATATATTCATGGGGATATCTGTGACATGTGTGGTTTGCAAGTCCTCCATCCTGCTGATGCTGCACAGAGATCAATACACATAAAGGTAAGTGGGGGGAAATGAGAGAAATAACTAGTTGGCTAACAAAAAACACAGAAACATTTGAGTTATTGCAAAAATCTCCTTTCTCAGGTCCAGAGAAGAGGAACAAAAATGATTTGGGGGGCTGGAGGCTAAAACGTATGAAGAACAATTACAGGAATTGCATTAATCTAATGAATAGAAGGACATGGGGGGACATGATAGCATTGTTCCAATATTTGAGGGGCTCCTACAAAAATGAGGGGGACAATCTTATTTTCCAAAGCACCAAAAGAAACAATGGTTGGAAACGAACTAAGGAGAAAAGCAACCTAGAACTAAGGAGAAATTTCCTAACGGTGAGAGTAAATAATTAATGGAATAGCCTTCAGAAGTTGTAGGTTTGAAGGCTTTCAAAAAGGGACTGAACAACCCTTTGTCTGAAATGATATAAGGTCTCCTGATCAAGCAGGGGGTTAAGACTGGAAGACCTCCAAAGTCCCTTCCAACTCTTATTATTCTATGTTTTATTTTATGTTCTAAATCTTTGTTATCATAGGTCCAAGCAAGTGACTGATGGCCTTGGGCAGTGATGAACCTTTTCGGCAACGAGTGCCAAAAAAGGAGCGCATGTGCGTGTTGGGGACACAATCCGGAAGACGGGCGGCCCGGTACACATGCACATGCCGAGAGCCAAACTTCCGGTTTCTGGCACATGCATGCACGCCAGCCATCTGGGCTTTCACCTTCTGCCGTGCATACTCATCCGATGAACAGCTGGCCAGCACGCATGCGCACACCAGAAACTGGAAATTCAGCTCTCAGCGTGCGCATACACCCCGGAATGCTGCTCTTCTGGTTTTCAGCACTCCCGCGTGTGCAAAGGCTAGCTGGCCTGCGCGCATGCGTGCACAGGAACCCGGAAGAGGAGCTGGCGAGGCCCCGCGTACCAGGCGAAATGGCTCTGAGTGCTACTTCCGGCACGCGTGCCATAGGTTCCCCAATACAGGCCTTGGGTATGCTGCTATGCAGAGTTTGGGCAGAATGCTTTAGTGTTAACTGGGGCCAGCACAAAGAAAACTAGAGCAGAGTGATACTGCTCTGTTTGGCACATGAATGCCTTAAAAATATGTCCCTTCTTCAATCTAATCCAATATGCTGTAATGTGAATTGGACCTAATCTGATATCGGGTTGTCCTATAGCAAGCTGTTTTATAGTAAGTGGGCTATTGCAACATAAGTCAACCCCAAGTCTCCATCCCCTCCCTTCCCCCAGAGCATCTCCTCTTAGTTAGAGCAAATAATAGGGAAATTCTAACAGAGTCTAAGACATAATAATTAGCATTTTGAATTGGGTCTGGAAGCCACTGACACCCAGTACTGTCTCCCTGAAGGATAGGGATCATTCAACTAAACTTGAAAATGCAGATTAGCAAATGGACAGACAATGGCGGTTGTGGATCTTCCTCAACAAGGGCCCCATGTAACGCAAACTGGAAGGTGACAAGAGTGCAGGTCCCTGTTTTCAATGTATTCAATGTAAGATCATAACTGACAGGCCAGACAAAGCTGATCAAAGGTTCTTCTGGTCGTAACAATACCAGTAGCACTTGGACTTATATACCGCTTCATATGCTTTATAGCCCCTCTCTAAGCGGTTTACAGAGTCAGCACATTGCCTCCAACAACCTGGGTCCTCTTTTTACTGACCTTGGAAGGATGGAAGGCTGAGTCAACCTTGAGCCGGTCAGGATCGAACTCCTGGCAGTCAGCAGAATTAGCCTGCAATACTGCATTCTAACTACTCCATGGATCATAACTGCCACCAGCTGCTACAGTAGGAGTGATTGGTCCAAGAACATATTGTGTGCCTGCTGTTTTGGAGAACAAACTCTGTCCCGAACAATATCCATGGATCCCAACTGTTTCTGTACTTACAGTATTTCTGTCTTCTGGGATTCAGTCTGTCCATAGTCTGGGGTAAGTTTGAGTGCCATCAGTATATTAATGATACGGAACCACAAACCAATGGATTTTGTTTTCCAATAACCTCAGGTAAATATTAAGCAAGATGGGGGAGAAGTACAGTCCTGGGGTGTCCTGCAGTGAAATGCCAAAGGCTTGATCTGTCTTTCCCCCCCAAAAAAATGGATTTGGCCACTAAGGTAGAAGAAGAACTTCTGCCAAAGTGTGCTCCTAGTCGCCAACCTTCAGAGAAGATCCAAAAGGATGCTATGGTCCATGAGATTAAATGCCACTAAGAGGTCTAACAGGACCAAGAGAGAAGCACCCTTTAGATCTGTTGCAGAGCGATTAAGGTTTCTTCTATGCTGTATACAGGCCTGTATCCAACTGAAAGAATTCCAGATAAACCATCTGATCCAGAATATCCAAGCAGCAAGATGGTTTCTGCGCTTGATAATTTCCCCCCCCCCCCTAACTGTTCCTTTGAGATAAACTACTTGGTGGTATTTTGCTTTCTAAGATATGGATTCTTAGAAAATAAAATACTTTCATAACCTGCCGTCTGTGTGGCATACATAATGCTCTGTTTCCCCCTTGAAATACATTAGAACGATAATTGGCAAAAATGTATTTTAAGTTAACCACAGACTTTAAAATATGAGAAACTCTTTACAGCCAACAGTGTGTTTATCATTATTGCATGTGAGAAACTTATATAAAGTGAATTTCAATGATAATAGGAATGACCAACTTTAAAAATAAAAAATGGAAGAACTACAGATAAAGCATATCAATAATAAATGTTTGTAAGAAATGAGAGGATTCTGAATATCCTTCTGAAATGTGCTAATAGCACATTTTATCCAACTCTTACCTATAACTATATGTCATTATATTGTTATGGTCAGTAAATGTTAAATGTGATTATCCAGTTCAGGTTAGTTCTTACCTAGAGGGATGAAATACATGATTTTATCTTTTACAATACTGGGCTTCAAATAATGAATGAATGAACAAATGGAGTTTCAAGATTTATATTAAAATCACTGTCCTCAATCGTATAGAAGACACACACAGAAAGAAGATACAATATTCTTGTATACAAGATGTATATTTTCAGCTTACTCACTGCAATTGGGTAGTTATGTTTCATTTCCATGGATTTGGAGGGGTAAAGGAATAAATAGCTCAACTATTTCTGAATATGAGATAGTTTGACCTCCTGTTGCCATTTTTCACATTTACAATTGCTTCTAGTAGATACAAATGGAATTTAATCGTGGTTAGATACCATAGAGTTGTTATGTTACATGCATTTTATTAATATATTACCAAATGGCTCTTTTGAGTGTTTATGGTTGCTGACCCCTGGAGTAGAGCATTGTAGAGGTTGTAGGCCTCTCAATTGCTTTCATGATGTTTTTTTTCCTCCCTCTCGATTTAACTTTATGATCAATAGTGTCAGTTTCTTCTCCTTTCCTTCACAGTCTTGCATCGAAGCTCATGAGAAAGACATGGAGCTCTCCTTTGCGGTTCAGCGTAGTAAAGACATGGTGTGTGGCATCTGCATGGAGGTGGTATATGAAAAAGCCAATCCCAGCGAGCGTCGATTTGGGATTCTATCCAACTGCAATCATACTTACTGTCTCAAGTGCATTCGCAAGTGGAGGAGTGCTAAACAATTTGAGAGCAAGATCATAAAGTGAGGCACTTCCCCATGTCCGTTGTGCTTTGTTTCTTGGGGAGAATTAGTATTTTGTGTGAACTGGCAACTTCGTCCCTCTTTCATCCCAAGACTGCATTTAGTACATAAGTAATGTTATCATTCAGCATTGAGGGGTGTTTTTTTTTTTTTTGGATCAATTTTCTGACCTCAGTACTCTTGACTGGTCAGCAAGATCCACTGAGTTTGAATGTTAAGTCATACTTTTTTGTTGTTGTTAAATGGAAGCAACCTGCTGTTCTGTTGGTTGGTTGCTGTACAAAAAATCACTTGGGTTCAAATGGTGCAAGAGACAGAAACTCCAAACATGTGTTTCTTAAGTCTTTTCTCGTTCATTACTGAGCCAGTGGCCCATTCCTTTTTAAAATCTGCTTGGAAAACAAACCAAACCAAACCAATATGGACATCCAAGAAAGCAAAGTTACAAAAATAAATTTATTTATATCTAAAGAAAAATGAGTCTGTGTGTGAAATGTTTTCCCCCTTCATGTTCTTTGAAACCCTCAATAAATGCCTTGGGTTGGGGTTGGGGGCTTTTGGGGTGTGTGTGTGGGGTGAGTGGGTGGAGGGTTTTAAATTGTTTAAAGAAATGCAATAGACCGGACAGAGATACGATAGACTGCTTGTAAAGGTGGTTGTATGTCTGTGCTGGGAATGCCCCCCCCTGTCATGTAGAATTTTGCAGTGCAGTCTGTTCGTTTCCCAGGTCCTGCCCAGAATGTCGGATCACATCTAACTTTGTCATTCCAAGTGAGTACTGGGTGGAGGAGAAGGAAGAGAAGCAGAAACTCATTCAGAAATACAAGGAGGCAATGAGGTATGAGCATTGCAGCCTCGAACCGAGTTTGACTGCAGAGGTTAAAGGGCGTACATGGAGAAAAGTGTTACCTGAAGTCCTCTCATGCCTCCTTCCCACCCCACCCCATGAGATGCATCTTTAACCACGAGCAGATGCATGCCGCGTACACCTTTGTGCCAAATAGCCTCATGTGCTGTTCCCTTGTCCACCCGGTTTACAATTTAAGTCATAAAATAATAGCACATTTTATTCTGGAGAGTGTTTCCTCTGCATGCACCTATCCATACGCACACCTTTTCAGTATGCACATCCACGTAATCCACTTGTGTTACATATGTTAATTAATTTAACATGGTTTCCGCAACAAGCAGTCTTTCTTTTATATATATATATATATATAAAAAAAAAGTCACCTGGCTTTTAAAGCAAATACAGTACTGAAATCTGATTGGCTATGCTGTGAGTAAGGGTTGCGATATTTTCCTTTCCAGCAACAAGCCATGCAGGTATTTTGATGAAGGCCGTGGGAGCTGCCCATTTGGAGGGAACTGTTTTTACAAACACGCATATCCGGATGGCCGCCGGGAGGAGCCCCAAAGGCAGAAAGTGGGAACTTCAAGTAGATACAGAGTAAGTCCCACTGCTTTTGTTGACTTTTTTTTTTTTTCCTTTGCAATAGAAAAATAAGTTTTGAATTAGACATTTGAAGATAGCTGGATAAAAACTATTTTGTCCTACAGGATGGGGAGGGGGGCGTCCAAAGAATAGCTTTGTGGAAGCAAAAACTTCATATTCCTCTTGTGATTTTTTTTCCTGTACCGTTTTTTGACATTTTTTTTTTAATCGTGAAGGGGTAATCAACCTAAAGTCCGGGATTATGTAATGGGCATGATTATATGTGACGTAGCAAAATCAGAGCAATGCCGATATTATACTTTTATGTTGAATGAATGAAAGTTTCTTGTCGGCTGACTTGAAAGAATAGTTGATTATTGTTGTGAAACGCGCATTGTTCTACATAAATGTTAGCTTGGTGCTACTTAGAATAATGTATCTAGTCTCCTTTGCCAAATGTCTACTTCAATTATAAAATGGTGGATAACGATGTAGCTTTAATGTTTCTTTCTTTCTTTTTTAATTTTAAGAACGATCAAGTACTCCTCCCTTGAATGAAATTGTATCAGAATTAGCAAGAGAGTTTTCCCACCAACTCTAAATTAGTAAAAAATATTGATGAAGGCCTGAGGGTAGCCTACCCACAAACCTGGAACCTATGAGGCCTCTATTGTGGTCAGCTAAGAGCTTAATTATCCCCTTCCGTCATCTCTTGTTTGGCGTTTCTTGAAAGTGCAGAAAATAGACAGTATTCAAAGGTACCTCCTATTAGGTAGATTGCAATTTGCAGGCTTGTTATAATGCTCTGGTGTTTGTCTGTTTTCAGACTTTATCTTTGACACAGAGGTACATTTTGCATGCAAGTATGCAAAATGTCTGCCCAACAAGGGAAAAAAAGTTGTAAAAAATACCAGGTTATATTTTTCATGATCCTAATTCCTTGCATGGGTATCTGCAGAGATTTTCTTTGACTTTCAGATACTGGCACCCTGTTTCCCTGAAAATAAGACCTCCCCGGATAATAAGCCCAATCAGGTGTTTGAGCGCATGTGCTAAAATAAGCCATCCCCCGAAAATAAGCCCTCCCCAAAACACAGCAGCAGCCATGAGGTGATCACTCTCACCTCCTCCTTCATCTCAAAAATAATAAGACCTCCCCAAAAATAAGGCCAAGTGCTGTATTTTCAGGGAAAAACAGTATATGCTTTTACACACACACACACACACACACAGAGAGAGAGAGAGAGAGAGAGAGAGAGAGAGAGAGAGAGAGAGAGAGAGAGAGAGACTTGGCTTGAAACAATAGCATCACTAACCCTAGTTCTCTTTAATTCCTGGCCCAAGGCTGTCCAAGTATTTCTAGAATAGGTAGGCATTTAAAACTCCTTGCTTTGTGCTACTCCCATTCTAGCAACTCACAATTGCATCTAGACACTGTATGCTACCTACGCAGTGTAGCTTTACAGCATGGGCCATCAATAAGAAGGCGGTGTGAAGTTTCCTTTTGACAAAGGAAAAAAAGGAAAGGATGTCTTTGGCTGCCTATCTCACAAGACAGGAAACCATAACATCTGATGGCTGCAGAGTTTGCGGTAGATCCTGACAATAAATGCGAAGGGTTTGGTGTTCCCTGACAGATAGGGAGAAGCCAAAGAATGTATAGGTTTCCTTGAAAACAACTTCGAAGCCTTTTTAACCATACAGGCCATTCTCCTCCCTTCTTGTCAAAGCAGAAGGAGTCTTTAATAAGCCCAGCAATGTGTCACTAGATAAATCTGCAGCTTTGGTCTGCTTGTGGCCAGAAGCATCTTAGGGCAAACATGTCTTGTGTGGGAGAAAATGGAAAGGGAAAACTTGTTTTTACAATATAGTTAAAGTGCCGGAGTTTTTGCAGAATGTATCACCTTCAATAGTGCATGCAAACCTGTGCCACTTCCAGCCCAGACTTTCCCACGCCTCCTTAAGTTCATTGGAAACTAAAATCAAAGAGAGAAGCAACCTGGAATTAAGGAGAAACTTCCTAACAGTAAAGACAAATAGCCAGTGGAACAGCTTTGCCTTCAGAAATCGCGGGGGCTCCATCACTGGATGTCTTTAAGAAGAGACTAGACAGTCACTTATCTGAAATGCTATAGGTTCTTCCGCTTCAGCAGGCAGCTGGACTAGAAGACCTCTAAGGTCCCTTCCAGCTCATTCTATTTTAAATTCATACCGTATACTGATCTTTAACATAGGAAAAATGCTGATGCATCTCTTCTTTAATTAACTCCTCTGTTAATCAGTTTCACTAACCAGTTGTTTATATTCGAGATTGCTGAAATACAGTCATGAGTTCAAAATGCCACTGCTATTTCACCGGCTCTTATTTTCTTAGCAACTGAACTAATCCAGCAGTCATTATGAGACTTCATAATTTCCCATCTCGTTTGGGAGGAGGGTACCAGTTTGGGAAAGGCTGAGCTGATAGATACACAGGGCTGGGCTGTTTACTCAGAATGAGGAGTAAGAGACGTTTCCTACCTGTTGCTTTTACCACTAGGAAGAATGATCGTTTGTGAAAGACCAGACTCAGACGACAAAAGTATCAAAAGATTTCATTCCATTCATTTCCTAAAAAATAGCACTTTGGTTTATATCCTGACTAAGAGGGAAATTGGAGCTGAAGTCCAGCCTACTGAAATAATGTTGTTCTGTCTATCCTGGAGAGATCTCAAGTAACAATTCTTACTCCCTGGCTGAAAGGATTGGCTAAACCAGGGGTGTCCAACTTTGGCAACTTTGATTTGCGGACTTCAACTCCCAGAATTCCCCTGGCAGTCACGCTGACTGGGGAATTCTAGGAGTTGAGGTCCACAAATCGTAAAAGTTGCTAAGGTTGGACACCTCTGGTCTAAACAGTTTGCTTTTCCTGCTTCTTCTTTTCCTCACCTTCTGTCATACTACTTAGTCACTTGCCGACTTCTCCATAGAGAATGTTTCTCCATAGAGTAGGTACTATTATAGCTCAATTCATGTTCTGGCAGGAATATTTCTTTGGTTCATCTCTTCTCCACCCATGTTGTTAGGTACAGAGAGGTGTTGAATATGACTAGCCAACTTGTTGTTCACCCTGAATTGCTATATATGCTAAATGTGATACATGGATGGCTATATTTATTATTGTTTAATAAATAAATGTATTTCTTCCACCCAATAATTTTGCAAGGTTGATCATCTTCATTGTGTACATACAGATTGTCCTCAATTTACCAATCTATCATTTAGTGACCATTGGAAATTACCACAGCAAGGGTGAAATCCAGCAGGTTCTGACAGGTTCTAGAGAACCGGTAGTGGAAATTTTGAGTAGTTCAGAGAACCAGCAAATACCACCTCTGGCTGGCCCCAGAGTGGGGT
>JANHFT010009431.1:138458-148930 GCA_032467955.1 Pseudoxenodon macrops
TAAGGTGCAACACGTAATGATAGTCATAGGGTACAAATAAGCAATCAGGAAACAATATCAATAAGAAGTCATAGATAGATAGATAGATACGAGATAGATACAATAGGTAGGTATGTGGATAGATAGATGGATAGATACGATAGATAGATAGATATGAAAGATAGATAGATAGATATACAATAGACCGAGATAGATAATATTATTATTTTATATATTATATATATATATATATATATATATAAATAAATAAATTTATCTATTTCTCTCTCTCCCCCCCTCAAAATTATGTCATTCTTTTTGCAGTTCAGGAGTGCACACAGAGCCTCAGAGATAGAAGGATCCCCAAAGGTCATCTAGCCTAACCCGCTGCCCTATGCATGGAATCCAAACTGAAGCATCTCTCAGAACAGCTGACTAGCCTTTGTTAGGTGCACGTTCTCCAAGGCCATCTCTCTGGGTCATCGGTTGCCTAGTCCAAAGGGTATGTGATATCTTTGTTTCTCTTTCAGCCTATGCAGCTCTCAAGAAGAAAAAAAGCCAGTGAAGTGCCTTTGTGTGTGTGTGTGTTGTTTTTTAGGGTGTTGGTGGTGATGGTAGTTGTCCCTGGAGACACATCTGGCAGAGGAAGCATCTGAGGGGTCCTTGGTGCTCTCTGAGCTTGCTTTGTTTTCTTGCAGATGTTTCATTACCCTGATTAGGTAACATCATCAGTGCTAGAGGAAGCACCTAAAATATGCAGTAATGTCATGGGAATTTGCATGCAAGACAGGCTGTTTGGTTTCCAAGATGGATATTAGATGGAGGAAGAAGAAGGGGGGGCAGGGAAATTCTCTGTGAAGAATTTACGTGCAGGAAGCCTGACCACTTCTGGTAATGGTCAAAAAACAA
Organism: Pseudoxenodon macrops; assembly: GCA_032467955.1. NCBI lineage: Eukaryota > Metazoa > Chordata > Lepidosauria > Squamata > Pseudoxenodontidae > Pseudoxenodon > Pseudoxenodon macrops. The sequence goes on from JANHFT010009431.1 coordinate 139,347, forward strand.
GTTCTTGAGCAACAGAAATATAAATTCAAAACTCCATCTCAAAAAGGAACAATCTGATTGGTTTTCCCCCCCTTGAGCTAATGATCCTTGGGTATCTTTTATTTCCTCCATCTGCTCCCATTTTTATTCTTTGGCTTACAACCTCTTTAAGTACAAAGCTTCAGGAAGAAGGGAAGAACGAGAAGGAGCAGTGGAAGCAGAGAAGGAGAGGAAGAGAGTTGAAGGGAAGAGTCAGAGGGAGGGGGGAAAGATAAAGGAGAAAGGAAGGAAGGAAAAGGAAGGAAGGAAGAAATATAAAGAGGAGAGGAAGGAAGACAAAAAAGGAAGGAGGGGAAAGGAAGGGAGGAAGCAAAAAAAAGAGGGAGGGAAAGAAAGGAAGAAAAAGGAACAAGTGCTCAGATCTTGACAGATATCAAGTAGCACAGCCTCATTTTACGCAATAGTTTATCACAAGATAGAAGCTTTGCTATCTCAGCCTGGGGAATTGCCTTGGAGGAAGGGATAGAAAGCTGAAGTTGTGGATGCAGATGCAAAGTAATTTGGGGGAACCAACAATGGAGTGTGATTTCCAACCTGCAAGTAACAATAGTGGCTGTAGGGCATTAGTTGTTGGTTTAGAAAAAAAACTTTCTCAGCTAACAGCTAATATGCCAAAACCACCATCAAATTCTGATGTTTCCCACAGCTAGTCTCCTCTCAAAAGTGCTATCTGAGATTGATGTTTCAAGAACTTTGCAAACAAGGGGGGGATTTCAATCAGAATAGAGTTGGAAGGGACCCTGGAGGTCTTCTAGTCCAACCCCCCCATCTGCTCAAGCAGGAGGCTCTATATACCATTTCAGGCAAATAGCTGTCCAATCTCTTCTTAAAAATCTCCAATGACAGAGAACCCACAACTTCTGGAGGCAAGTTGTTCCACTGGTTAATTGTCCTCACTCTTAGAAAGCTTCTCCTTAATTCCAGGTTGCTTCTCTCTCTCTTTGATTAGTTTCCATCCCTTGCTTCTTGTCCTGTCTTCAGGTGCTTTGGAGAATAGGTTGACCCCCTTCTGTTTGTTTTCTTTACTTTCGCGGGGAAAATAACTGGTAAGAAAACTGCTAAAAGTTGCTGGCAAGTATGATTGATGTTTTGAGGTTGGAATTTCTCAAAAAATGGTAAAATTTAGTCATCTAGTAGATGGGGGAAGGAAGGAAAGGATGTAACGTAGACCTGAGCATTTTACGGTCCCTGAGCAATGCCTGTCTCCTTTAGTAGAATAGAATAGAATAGAATTATTTATTGGCAAAGTGTGATTGGACACACAAGGGATTTGTCTTTGGTGCATATTATGCTCTCAGTGTACATAAAAGGACAAGATGCATTTGTCAAGAATGATAAGGTGCAACCCTTAATGACACTCACAGGGTACAAATAAGCAATCAGGAAACAATATCAATAAGAAGTCATAGGATGCAAGCAACAAGTTACACTCCTGCAGTCATAAGTGGGAAGAGATGGTGATAGGAACGATGAGAAGACTAATAGTAACAGTAATGCAGTCTTAGTAAGTAGTTTGATAGTGGTTATATCTGTTATCTTATACATGTTTGGCAAATAAATAAATAAATATTTTTATACTAGCCTTCTCTGGATCTGGAAAACTTGCCTGGATCTCCTGCCTCATGTGATTTCCCAACTTCTGGGATTTTCCCCCTTCTAGGACATGATGAAGCCAGGACCTATTCCCTTCCCCCGTCTTTAGAAATGCTTGCACGTACACTTTACTATTTTCTTGGCCCAGTCATTGAAGTTATAAGGTTATAATAAGGATGAAGATGGGACACTGACTAGAATTCAAGTTTTACCTCTCCTCCGCTGCCCAGTTATATTGCCTCCTTTCCTTTCTCATTACCCAAAGCCCAGGGAGAAGCTATAGAGATATTCATACAATGGCATGAAAGTGCAGGAAAGATGAGAAGTGTGAGGCATAATGGCTGGGTGGAAAAATCCTGTCACTCATGAAAAGACACAGTAGAGATATATCACTCACCTTCACCTTCTTGCCATCAATTTCTAGGGAACGTACTGTAAAGTCAACCCCAATAGTGTTCTGCTGCTTCATATGGTATTGTCCGGACTTGAAGCGATGGACCACACAAGTCTTCCCCACATTTGAGTCTCCAATTAGGATGATCTTGAACAGGTAGTCAAACGCATCATCCATCTCTGCATTGGTGAAAGCCATATTCTAGAGTTTTGAGAATTTTGGCCCTAGATTAATGGGGGAAGGGGAGGGAGAATGAATGCAAACATGCAAACCAGCGTACATTTTAAAACTTAATCAAATTACAAGTCATTTAAATGATTTTGATAAATTTGGTGGTGCACAAAAGTGTTGTATTCATCTTCTGATTTAGCAGATTCATCCGTGCTTTTGTAAAGCAAATAGACTTCTTAGCTACTACAGATGGTCCTTGTTTAACGACCACTTGTTCAATGACACTTCAAACTTTTGAGGATGATGAACAAAAATTATAACTAGTCCTCGAAGTTCCAGCCACTGCAACACCCTTGTGGTTACATGATTTTGATCCAGGTGCCCAGCAACCAGCCCAGATTTGGCAATTTGGAACTGCCATTGCTAAGTAGTATGGCTATGTGATATCATGCTCTATGACTGCATCACTTAGCAACAGAAATTCTGGTTATAATTATCATCATTAACCAAGGACTTATCGGTATTCCTAAAGTCAATAGAAAAAGTCACTACCCCAGAAGCACCTGTAGCAAAAATAAAGTTTGCCAAAGGGTTTCCACCATCCTTCCAGTGTGGCTGCTTTCCTAGCTACAAAAGTGTGTGGCAATTCAACTCTTTTGTTGAAATCCCATCTTCTTTAGAAAGAGGCCATACAGGCTATTGCAGTGGTATGTTGAAGAAGCTGAGTCTTTTAGCCTACTGCTGAAACCAATGCTTGCGAAATCCAAAGCTTATCAAGATTAAACCTTTTCTTTAATAAGAACCTTTAAATGAGATTCAAGTGTTCTACCATTAAAGCTAAATGAAATGATACAATCGGACAAACTTCCCATCCCCATCATATATTAAATACATCAGGATTTTTGTTTTGTCTTGTGACTTCAAATCAGTTTTGAACTGAACTACTCTCCGAAATCACTGCAGTTTGTGTATATCTTGACAAGATTTTGGAAGTGGTGCACCATTGCCTCCTTCCTAGGGCTAAGAGAGAGTGGTTGGCCACCTAGATGGCTTTGTGCCTAAAGACAGAATTAGAACTCACAGATCTCAAGTCTGGTGCCTTAACATCAAATTGGTTCTCTATCATATATATCTCATGTTAATATTAAAATCTTGTACTAACAGGAAGGAAGGAAGGAAGGAAGGAAGGAAGGAAGAAAGGAAAGGAAGGAAGGAAGGAAGGAAGGAAGGAAAGGAAGGAAGGAAGGAAGGAAGGAAGGAATGAATACATCAATCATTTTTGGGGGAAATAAAAAGTCAGTATTTTTCAAATTCATCACCAGAAATACAGCTAGAAAGGAAGAAATAATCTTTCTGTTAGGCCTACATTTATATATGTTGGATCTTTGGCCTGCGTCACTTTCAATTATTCTACTATGCATTTTCTATTGTGGGAAAATGGGAGGGGGGATAGTACAGAGTTGGAGATATGTAGCCATAACAACATTCTTTCTAGAATTCCAAGGTCATCCTTTGTCTTTGCACCTGACCGGAATGAGATGGGTGAAACTGACAGCATGGCAGAGAGTGATTGGACCATGTGACGGACTTGTGGGTGTGACGGCAAGATCTTGAACTTTCAACTGTTCAACTGGTGGAAACCTGGAAGTCTTTAAATTTGGGTTTCCACAGATGTGCCAACATGTCTCTCTTAATAAATTGGAACTTTGAGGATTACTTTGCCTTGGAGTCTGATTTGATCAGGGATGATATTTGGAACGCTGACATTTTCTCTTTTAAAAAACCCTCAATCAATCAGCTTTGCTTGGGAACATTTTTAGAAGACATTTTAACAGAAAAATAAAATTATTAGATGAGAATATTGTCCTATACTGGTGCCACCACTTAAAAGGTCCTGCTCCTTATTCTCTTTCATAGTGGAAACTGAAACAGGACCCATTTTAGAGGTGTTCAGGAAGAAATAAATCCTCCAGAGAATTCTCACAAACTAGTTCCAAGATAGGTGACTACTATTTCACCTCAGCAATGGGGAAAGTTCTTTGAGACAGATAACTCAAAAACACTTTACTTGGAGGGTGATAGCAACATAATGAAAAGTTTAAAAGGGCCCAGTGCTGCTGTTACTGTTTGTTATTATTATTGGTCAATATAATTAACCAGTCAGAAAAGTTGTCCCAGAGAGTCTTTTATTGTCTGTTTGGCTTTCTCTTCTGTAGAAGAGAAAAGTGGCATAGCAACAGAACTACAGTTGCTCGCCTGTAGTTTAAAAAAAAAAAAGGAAATAGACTCTGGCCTGCATTATAGAGAATCATAAAAACTTAAAAGGGAAGGTGAACGGTAACTTTGTTGACTGACCCTGGGGGACTGAACAAGATCAAAGTGACAGAGTGCATCCAAAGAGATAAGGTGCAACCATTCTACCGCCTCAGATATTTAGAAAGCCGAGATATTATTCACTTGTTAATAATATGCAAACAACCTCTGATTTTGCGCAACTGTTTCCCTTTTTCTTTCCCTGTCTACACATCAGAATCAACAGAACAGATGCTGTTCCTTAAGGTTTCCTGTAGCACCATGGACACTCTGTTTAAAAACACTTATATACAGCCAAACCCTGGTAACTACCCCAGCAATGCTATTTGGGACCGACTAATACTGTGGTCCTACTTAAAACATATTACAAGAATCCTGTCAGCAAAACTATGGGCAGCTATTGTGAGTACAGGCAGCTGTTCTTGATATCTCCATTTCAACATGTAATAGAAGAATGGTAATCCACTTTCAGTCAGAAAGTGCTGCATTCATACTGCAGTTAGGGGTCAACCTATTCTCCAAAGCACCTGAAGGCAGGACAAGAAGCAAAGAAGGGAAACTAATCAAGGACAGAACCAACCTAGAACTAAGGAGAATTTTCCTGACAGAACGAACAACTTGCCTCCAGAAGCTGTGGGTGTTTTATCACTGAGATTAGACAACCATTTGTCTGAAATGATAGTTTCCTACATGGGCAAAGGGTTGGACTAGAAGACCTTCAAGGTCCCTTCCAATACTGTTAAGAGTTGGAAGACCTTTTCAATTGCCTCAGAGGGCAAGTTGAGGCCATCCCAAAAAATGGTAGCCAAATGAGGCTTATACAATCACAGTAGAAAAATGGCCTGGTCAGGAAAAACGTATTGATTAGGAAGCTAAGGTGCCGTTGCTTCCTGTCACATTCTCTGTGCTCCAGATCCTCTTAGCTGACACTTGGATCTACTTTGGCACACTGTGAATTAAAAGCATTTAACCACTGTGACTCATCATTTTTACTTGATGAATATGGGGTATTCTTGGAAAGGCATTCTGAGAATAAAACCAATCATGCTACACCAAAGTTGGTTGTGGGTCCTAAGCTGCCTATCCCTGCCTGAGTTGATTGTGGTTAGATGCTTGGATATGAGAAGCTTATTAAAAGAATATTGGGAAACCACACTTGGTTAAAATGGGGAAATCAGACAGAAAGTTTCACAAAAATTGCTATCTTTCCTCTAATCATTTGAGCTCTGAATGTAAGAGTAGATTGTCTCTTACCCAAGCTTTTGATGGCGATACAGCAAGCAATTTAACTATTTAATTATCAGATACAATTGTGCACTCAGCTGCAACTACTTGCTCTTGAGGTTCTACAACTTTTAAAAAAGCTACTCTTCCCACACGCTGAAATAAATAGAACACTAAACCAAATAAAAAGTAAACCACGCTGGCCTCTGAATAATAACATTTACTGCATAGCTACAATACCTATCCAAACAGATAATTTCTTCTTCAAAGTTTTGGAAAATAGAGATTGCTTTCTTGCTACTCCATACTTCAGTAAAATCTTTTCATATGTAAAAGACAGCTGGTTAAAAGGGCACAAATATAATTCACCATTAAGGGCAGAAAGAGAGAATAGGTTTTCACTTCCTTCCAGCATCTTTCTTTTGTATGTTTGTCACATGCTGATATGTATACTTAGTGACTTCAGTTTCTAGCCAGCCAAAAATAAATGCAGCAGACCATTTCCCACTATCAACAGATCTTAACCATCGAAACTATCGGTTCCTTTTTCTACCTTTCCTGTTTTCAGCAACCTGTTTTCACACAAAAAAATTCCCCTGCAAAACCCAACAAATACCAACAACAAAGTAAAACTTTAAGTACTCAACGTAAGTTATATCCCAAAGCACCAAAATCCTTGCTTCCTTAAGCGGCAAGTCACCCCTTATTCACCCTTTTGTCTTACCTGCATGAACAGGTACAGCTTTCTTTCTATTCTCCGCCCACCTTTTCTAGTTTTCTTACCGCCTGATGGGAAATGTAGTTCATAAATTCAGTGCCTTTCGGTCTCCTGCTGGTGAAATGAACCTGACCCACTCAAACCTTGGTGTTTTTTTAAAGAAACACCACACATAAAACATATGTTACCAGATTAGAAGTTTAACGGGGAGGGGGGGATCACTTCCTCATTTAAACTTTACTATGTCTGCAAAGGAACTGTTGCATTATTGCATGTTTATTATGTGTATATCCTCAGGTGACACAAGGCAGAAAATACTACAAGCTGGCACGTCCTTACATGAGTAAATCCTGCTGAATTGCATGAGGTTTCTTGTAATTAAATATACAAAGAACTGTTTTACATAATGATATAGGAGAGCACACACTTTCAAAAGAGAATAAGCATAGAGGAGACAAAAGAACTACTGCATTAATTTAACTCGGTAGTTTTATACCTGCCTTGTTTTTTTTTTTAAAAGCTTAACATTCTATGTGATAATTTTGAATATATTTTTGAAATTCTAAGTAGAAAAGGAGAAGCAAACTTCAAGTCAAATATCCTAAAAGCAAAATCTCGATGCCAATCTTTTTTTGGGAAAAAAAAAATCCAGTTCAACTTTCTAAATTAATTAATTAATTATAATAAACATGTCAGCAGGTGTATGGTATCTTTTCCAGCTAATACATTTTATTAAAAGGCATAAGCGTGAACAACTGATGAAGTGAGTTGCAATTCATGAAAGCTTATGCCTTTAATAAAATGTATGAGTTGCAAAAGATGCTACCAGTTAGTAGGTAGTTTTTGTTTTTTTGTTTTATTTTTGCTACCATAGAGTAACAGGACTCTGCTCTTACAAGAAGATCTGGATCCCATAAGTTGTGGTATCAATCAAGAGGTGGGTTCTGAATCTTCTTACTGCCGGTTCACTCAGGGTCACGCCTCAAGTGTGCGCACAAAGCAATCAAAAAATAGCTTCTGCACATGCGCAGAAGCAAAATCCAAAATGGCAGCACCCACAGAGATACCGAAGGAACCGGCTCCGTGACATCATCACAGAGTTACTACCTACTCTATAGAACCGGATAGAACCGGTAGGAACCCACCTCTGGTATCAATATATGTGGATAGATATTGGTTGCAAGATAAGACTAGTGTATACTAATTGCATTCACATAGTTGCAGATTCCCATAGTTGTAAATAGTACATAAAGTTTCAAATGTAAAACTTGAAATATTGAATTTCTGTAAACCAGGGCTGTTAAACTTGCGGCCCACAGGCTGAATGTGTCATGAACTGGCCACGCCCATGCCCGGTTAAACAAGGGGGGCGGAGTCACGATATGTGAGTTTGATACCCCTGCTGTAAACCATTCTATATTTTTTTCCTTTTATGCAAAAATAAAGTTATCCAGGCTTCCACAAAAGGCCAACTATCAACAGTTTTGTTCTAGTGGCTCTAAAAAAAAACATTGTTCAAACTTTGCAACAAAACCTGTTTATCTATTTTCATTTCCTCCACACACTTGAGTGTTTTTCTGTTGTTATCAATATTTTATGCATTAAGGATGTAGGCTTACAGCTACCCCATTTGTAATGCCTTGGTGCTCTAATCCCCTAGGTGACTTGACAAACAGAAGTCCAACAGGCATTCTTTTGCTATCTATTTCCTTCCTGTCCTGTAGCTGTTGAAAATACATGGGGAAAGTGCACTTTAAAAGATGGCATGGTAAAACCAGGATTTAGCTTTTAAATACACGAATGTCATACCCATAAGAGATGTAATTTGACAATTAGAATTGTCTGAGGGCAGGAGAAGCTATTCCCATCACTGCCTCTCCTTGGCAGGAAAAGCTATACCTGTGAAACTTCTGCCATTTTACCCCTTTTAGAAACATAGAACCTCACACAACTCTCTATAAATGAAAAAGTAATGAAAATAACTTCTCTAGTGTATGAGGCTTTTACTAATAGAGATTAAAGTTCTCTCATACAAATAGATTTCAGTTAGTGGTCGGTAGGAATTGATAGCTATTTCCCAACAATGATCTATTCAGTCATTATTCATTATTCATAGTTGCAGGAGGCCGGCAGTCTCCGAGCTGTTTCCGTTGGCAGAGCGCTCAGGACACCACAGGACACAAGTGCCCCAACACAAGTGACATTGAGCTGGCCATGCCCACCTATCCCCAAGGTCAAAGACAACCCTGATGCAGCCCTGAATTAAACCGAGTTTGACTTTGACACCCCTGCTATAGGTCATGTATCAGGTTAGAAAGAATACACCTTAAGTATTTTCAGAGGATGGTTCCCACACGCACAAAAATCCAAGAACCTCCAAATACAAAAAAGAATTGTGCTTCGAATTGGAAAACTGTTGTTGGCCAGTGAGAACACAATAGGGCAAAAACGGTTGACCTGCATATGATTTAAGTTCTGGTAAGAGGTATCTTACAGAGCTGCCTTCAACGGAGATGTAGCGGATGGTTGAAATGACTTTTGAAGGTTTTTTTTCGACACCACACACCTCAGTTCAAATGTGTCAGAGGTAAATTTGGGAGAAGAGGCTAATAATCTGGTGTAGAAGTCAGTGAAACCAAAGCCCAATTGATTTCTGTTTTACTCTCGGCATATGCCATGATTTAAATATGAATTATTTCCCAGTAAACCGAAACCTAGAGCCAGTTTGGTGAAGTGGTTAAGGCGAGAGGCTAGACACCAGGAAACGGCGAGTTCTCACACCTTGGAGTGATCTTGGCCCAAATTCCCCCCACCCCCACCCCCTCTCTCTCAGCCATAGAAAGGAGGACATGGCAAACCACTGATTAAATCTTGCGGGGCAAACCAGCACAAACTGGAACCAGCACTCAGTCATCACCTGAGTTAACTTTGCAGTGCAACTCAGTGGGCTGCAAGCCTGAAAAGAGCCCGACCGTATTCACGTTTACTCAGAAGCCAAGAACCTATTGCTCGCTAGCGCTCCTCTCGAATAAGCAGGCAGAACCTTCGCCTTCACCAGTCGGTCGCGCCACCAAAAAGCGCCATGAGCTCCCACTTCCAGCCCGGAGCGAGGGAGGGAGGTGGGGGGGGGGG